>CAKNXH010062968.1:0-23013 GCA_932178445.1 Andricus quercusramuli | reverse complement strand
GGGGGGGGGGGTTGCCTAAATTTGATAACGTAGTTTATGGACAGCCCCTTATATACAATTCCCTTTTTTCATAAGAAAACAGTCATTACATTCCAATGGAATTACTTCCACGCAGTTATTGCTGCCTAACGCAGGAGACTTATTTAAAATATAGTTACTGTCTTCTTTAAAAAACAAGGGTGCAATTTCTTTCGATTTATTATCTTACAACTATTAAACCCAATTTATTTTGTTTAATTAGGCGAATCAACACTCGAAGAAATCAACCAAAGCTATGGAATTTAAAACCAAAGCAACAAATTCGGAAGGTTGTGTTGCAGAAGTTGAAAAATTACAATGCAACACATAGCAACGCATATTAATTGTAAGTCCTTTATTGTTTAAACAAAATGCTGTGGTACAAGGTTATAGAAACATTTTTTTTTTCTACAAACTTACTTTCTGTGGCAGGTTGGAAGAGAAGATTCAACACACAAAAATTATATGAAACTATTTTGTTACTTTAATAAATTTTCTTTGATAAGAATGTGTTTATATCTACTCATTATAATTAATTATTTATTTAGAATAAAAAATATCGATAATATCGATATTTTTTATCCGATATATCGATTTTTTAAATATTTAGTTCCCGATATATCGATACTTAAAATATCGATATTTGTTTTCGATGTCCCAGCACATTACATTATAAACATTTAATTATTATTAAAGGAAGGCTGGCGATAATAAATTGGTAACAAATATCAATATACTGAAACTTTCGTACGGTCATAATGTAATAACTTACGGAATTTGCATTAATAAATAAGTAATCAGACTCATGTGAGGAAATCTGTTATATATTTAGATCTCCAAGTTCCGAGAGAAGATTCCGGAACTTGCAAGTCCTAGGTTGAACTTTAAGATCAGATATTCTCCGGAACATACACTCGACTTGACGGTGTACTTACATTATAGGGTGTTCAATCCATTACGATGTGCATACTCTACGACCTATCTTCACTGCAGACAGTGGCGAAAAATAGAGATAGAAAATTTCTCTAAGGAAAGAAGATCGAGTACAATATTGGCATACCACTTTATCTTCCTTAAAAAACAATTCAATTTCTTCAAGCATTTTTCATAAATATTTATCTATCTAGATTCTAGATACTAAGATAGAAGCTAACTGAATAATGAAATTGGTCAGGATAAAAATTTGTTCTTAAGATGATTGCATTTTTTACGATAGAAGAGGTACGCATTTTCCAAGAGAGATGTATTCATGGAGATAAAATTTTAATTCAGGTTGTTTTTAATTCTTACAGACCAACAAAGCTTTTATTTGAGTTGAATAAAATGTAATCCAAATGATTTCTTATTTGGATAAACGACCCTTTCCTTCAAGTATATACCAAATTAATTTACACTACCATTTTTTAATTCCACAGAAAGATGTCAAAAAAATATTTAACTCTTTAACTTTCAAGAAATTGACTTTCAGAACAAAAATTAAACCTTTTGTATATTATTCTAGTATAGTTTATAAATAGTATTATTAGTTTGAAAATTAGGTTATATTTTAGGAAAATATTTAAAGTTTAGGGGGTAGGTAAGAGTGAGTTTCGCAAACGTTCTGTAGTAAATTTGAATTTTCAAATCAAAAATTTTTCTAGCGACAGAACTGTATTTTTCAAAGGGATTTTAAAGTTTAGGGGCTTCGTAACGCTTGTCCCGATTTTCTCGTTTCTCTCTTGTGTCTCAATTTCAGTTAAAAAAGTATTAAACGATACTAGAAATGTCGACAAAATTAAAATTCTTTCATCAGAATCGACATGATTTTACCATGAGCAATTTTTTCAAAATTTCAATTCAATTGTACGTGAATTAAAATTTAAAATAAACCAAAGAAAAATTATTTATTTATACTTTTTTCACAGTAATGTATACATTGAAAAAAATGATATTAAAAAAGATAATTTTACTATTAAACTATTACTGCTATTTTTATTTAATATTTGTTTAATTCTGTTAGTGATCTTGAACTTGTAAAAAAAAAATGTTCAGTATGACATATTCGCTCTCCAAATCAATGATCAATCCAAAAACGAAATATACAAAAAGTATGACAAACTTTACAAACATTAATTGGAAAAGCTCCCAGATTATATGCGTTCATTAAAAATAGTATGAAAATTACTAAAATAAATACTAACATAAATAAACAGAAAAATTTGAAGAAAAAGTTCTAATGAAAATTGTGATAGACCAGATGTTCATAAAAACTCCAAAACTATTCATTGGAAAGATGTATTTATTCGAACTTTTTAAATTTTTCTACCTGCAACTAATAATTTTAAAACAAGGTTGCCGCTGGACCGAGAAATGATCGGCAATTTCTGAGTTTAGACCTACAAAATTTACAGATTTAAAAGTTAAAAATTAAACTGTTTCAATTCTAAAGCCTCAGTAGTTAAACAAATGTATACGTCCGATTTAAACTTTATGAACTATTTTCAATTTAAAAATAATTTCAAATTAACAGATTCATAAATCGCTTTCAAATTAACTTTGATTTTTTTTAGTTAAAAAGACATTTTTTCATTATTTAGCAATATTTGACTGTATATTTAAAATGAGAATTATAAACCATTAAAATTTTAGAGTGATGAGTTTAAACTTTGATCGTTAGAATTTTAATTGTTTGATTTTTTTAAATGTTTTATTTGCAAGTGACATTTTTGAATATTGATGTTTAAACATAAATTGGTAAATTATTGATTTCAAATGAATGAAAATAAAAATAATTCAACTGCTAATTTAAGAAGTGTTTAGTTAGTTTAATTAGTTAGTTTAATTTATAAAAGTTCAAATTAAATGACCATGAAAAATTTGTTTGTAATCCGGGAATGAACCGGGAAATAACAGGGAATTTTTCCCTTCCATTAAATTGAATCCCTGTAAAACGCAGGACCATAATACGATCGGTAATTCACTAAAAAAAATCTTTTTCCAAAATGCCCCAGATTTCTCAGATCTGTTGGCGAATTCCCGGCATTTCCCCTCATTTTTCAAAGTGCAAACAATTTAGCGGCAAATTCCCAGATTTCCCGCGAAATGTGCTGTTTTTTTAAGAATTTATCAACTTGGACGGAAAATTAAAATGTCATCACTTTTGTTTGTTTCCTTAATAAATGTTGGTCTCAGAAACTTTGTGAAATAATTTGGACGGAATGAAGAGCAGAAGAAAAAAACTGGCTTGCTTTTTCGTTTATTTTCGCTCGAGGTACCTTTTTCATTATTATTTTTTTGTTAAAAAGTCTTCCTGCGTCTGGTTGGAACATAAAAGCCTGGGAATAGTTTCGAAGACATTATTTGCACACGTGGATTTTAATGCGGTTAAATCCTTCTCTACAGCATCGTACGTAATATTTCCAGCTCCTACTTTTTTTTAACGTTATGCAGGTGCACATGCGGTGCAATGTTCGTGCGGTCATATTGCAGCTACTGTAAATTACGTCAACTAGAATACGTGCACTCCGAAATAGAGCCATTCTACATAAATTTCCAGATTTGAGGATAAATTTAAGACATCTTAGCGTTTTTGATAAATTAATATATAAATAATAAATAAAATGTTCATACAATCAAAATTAAATATAATTATGTAATATATTAGCAAACAAACGGGCGCGCTAGGCCCGTGTTTGGTGTTGAAAATTGAACTATTTTGATATATATTTGTTTCATGTTTGGTTGAAAATGAATTTTTCTACTGAACGATTAAACTATTCCATTTTTGGTTGAAAATTTATCTTTTTCGGTTAAAAATTTAACTAATTTGTGAAATAATTATCCTTTTAGTTGAAAGTTCAACTTTTTGGTTGAAAATTCATGTATTTTGTTGAGAATTAATCTTTTTTGGTTGAAATGTCAGTTATTTGACTTAAAATAGAACTATTTTGTAAAAAAATTAATTTTTTCATAAAGGAATCATAATTATATTTGAAAATACAATTATTTGTCTCTAAATTAACTTTTATGTTAAAAATTTCACTGTTTTGCAGAAAATTCAACTTTTTTGCAGACAATTCAACTTGTTAGCTCTACCCAGAAATAACGACGCGGACGTAGTAGTTGTCTATTCCCTTCGGGGTGCTTAATTTCGGTGAGTCCCCTTGCCTCCCACCATCCATCGGGGTGCTTGATTTCGGTGAGTCCCCTTGCCTCTCACCACAGGGATGCTTGATTTCGATTGATTATTTTACAATAAGTGCTCAAAATGGTGTCCTCGCACTTCGATGCACTTGTTAATCCGAGCTTTGAAACATTCCACACAACTGCGAATTGTGTCTGGTGATATTTGTGCACAAGCAGACCTGATTCGCTCGATCATGTTATCACGAGTTGTGGGCACTTCTTGATACACGCGATTCTTTAGATAACCCCACAAATAGAAATCCGGCGCCGTAAGATCTGGCGATCTGGCAGGCCAATTTACTGGACCTCCTCTAATGATCCATCGTCCATTGAATTCGCGATTGAGTACTTCCCTCGCGATTGCCGCATAATGTGCTGGACAACCGTCATGTTGAAACCACATGTTGTGTCGCACTTCCAAGCTTACGTCTTCCAGCAATATTGGAAGTTGATTTTCTAAAAAGTCACGATATTCTTCAACGTTCAAATTTCCATCAATAAAATACGGACCGATAAGTTGATCTCCAATTATTCCACACCAAACGTTCACGGACCATGGACGCTGATGCTCAACTTCACGCAACCAATGTGGATTTTCTACACTCCAATAATGCATGTTGTGCCGATTAACGTTACCATGGTTTGTGAAAGACGACTCGTCTGTGAAGAGTACTAGAAAAAAGAAATTCGGGTTTCCTTGTATCTGCTGAACCGCCCATTGACAAAATGTCACTCGGTTCTGAAAATCATTTCCATGAAGTTCTTGATGCAGTGAAATATGATACGGATGATAATTATTACGTTTTAATACCTTCCAAACACTGGATAGAGACATTCCGGATTCGCGGCTTAGTTGTCGAGTACTAACATGAGGGTCGTGAGTGAATGCAGCTAAAATTGCAATTTCATTATCAACTCCAGTAACTGTTACTTGACGCTTCCTTTTTTTCGGTTGTACACTTCCGTCAGTGATGAAGTTTCGGACAACCCGGTAAAAAGAAGCGCGTGAAGGAACACTTTCTGGAAAGCGTTGAACATAAAGCGTGAGAGCATCATTGATATTCCTGCCACTTTCTCCATAAATGAGAATCATTTCAATCTTCTGTTGCTGAGATAGAATTTCCATTGTAAAAGTAATGAAGCAAGGTAATGAGGAAATACAACGACACCCAAACCAACTCAAACGAATGTGACCAACAACAATAACCCAAACGAAAGCAACCAAAACACCCAAATCAAATGAACACAATCAACCTTCCTAATGAATAAACGTTAAGCACGGACAGACGCGATTATCGCTCGGCCGGAATGACGTCGAGGATTGTAGACAGGGGAGACTCGATGATATGTAATGTCTACATCCAAAATCGACTGTCGTCAAACAACTGCATTCGGGAATGGTTTTCGACAGTTTTATCACTTTTACTGTCCCGTTGCCAAAAGTTCAAGCACCCCGATGTATGGTGAGAGGCAAGGGGACTCACCGAAATTAAGCACCCCGAAGGGAATAGAGAACTACTACGTCCGCGTCGTTATTCCTGGGTAGAGCTAAAAGTAGTGTCAACAATTTCATTTTTCGCAATTGCAGCGCCATCTATCGCGAATCGAAACAAATTTTCCGAATAAAACTTACGTATTTCGTAAAGGAGAATCTGAATCTGTGATAAAAAATTGGGGTTGCCATTTAAAATTACAAAGTTACCCCCACCCCTGCCTCCTGTGGGGGTGGGGGTGGGGTAAATTTTAACAAATCTTTTTTCCCCCCCGAAAATAAAAAGTTTTTATTCCAGACATTTTTTCCGTAGGATGCGTATTTTTTGAGATATTTCGTTGTCTCAAGTTAAAAAAAACACCCTGTATTGTTTTATGAGAGTTTTTATCTAAAAATTTAATTATTCAATTTTTGGTTAAAACTTTATCCTGTATATTGCATAAGATAACAATTCAACTATTTGGTAGAAAATTAATATATTTTGTTGAAAAATCGTCTTTTTGGGTAGAAAACTGATCTTGTTAGTTGAAAACTTAACTTTTTGATTGGAAATTCAATTATTTGGTAGAAAATTCATATGTTTTGTTAAAAAGTCGTCTTTTCGGATACAAAATTATTCTTGTTTGTTGAAAGCTCAACTTTTCGGTTAAAAATTCTACTATCTTGTTGAAAAGTTATTTTTCTTGGCTGAAAATGAACTTTGTTATGAAAATTCAACTGTCTTCTTAAAAGTGTGTCTTTTTGTCTTGAAAATTTAAATATTTGACTGAATTTTAATCTTTTTTGTTAAAAAATTCCACCATTTCATTGAAAATGCATCTTTGTATGCTGAAAATTCAACTATTTGGTTAGAAATTCAACTATTTTATTATAAATTTAATTATTTTTCGAAAATTAAACCATTGTTTCAAGGTCATTATTTTCAGTCGAAAATTCAACTACATTGTTAGAAGTTTATCACTTCTGATAGAAAATTAATCTTTTATGGTAGCAAAGTCATCCTCATTGGTTAAAAATTTATCTATTTGGTTAAATCTTTAACTATTTTTTGGAAAACTCATTTTTTTACTGGAAAGTTGATCTGTTTGGTTGTTAATGCAACGGTTTCATTCAAAATTTAACTATTTTGTTGCAAATTCTATATATTTCGGCTTTAAATCTTAGAAACTTAAAGTGTTTCTTATTGAAATCCTTCATTTTAGCAAAGGAGAGGCAAAAAATCCCAAAATTGGTAAAATAGTTTACGGATGGTCCATAACTGGGAAATTTTTTCGTATGACAAGAAAGTGGCTTGGCGCCGCCAGCCCTTCAAAAAAAGTACCCTGGCGGTGCCAGGCCCAGCCCGGCCTCGACTACACTACTGTGAACATTTCCATATTTTAAATACTAAGTTGTATTGCGCGGAAGAGGTGTAAATTAGTCAAAAATTAATCAGTCAATTAAGCGCTTTACTTATACGTTCCAACACTTAAAAGATGTCCAACAAACCTATAAGAACAATACAAATATATGTTTTCATTTCTTAAATTCAACATTTCTTAAATAACACTGAAATATTCTGAAAGCTCATGAAATCCCAGAAATTTCGCTGGAACCCCACAAAATCCCTCCACTTGTTTTCCGAACGAGTAGGGACATTTGGAATTTTACTTTTTCTTTTCACTTAGGAATTGTTTCTCTTTCCACAGATTCTAAAAAAATTAGAAAAATTAAATAAGTGGGAAAATTGCGGCTATTTTTATAAAATTTTCCCATAAGCCCCACTATCTTCAATTTTCATATTTCAAATGTATGTAATAAATGGAGCAATTTCAAGTCATTTAGTACCCAATCAGGTTTTTGATAACAATGTGTCTTATGTTTCCGAAATATTTGGTAACATCAAATTTTTTAGATAGATATATTTTTCTGACAATTTTTTAATTGGTAGAATGATACTTTGGGATTGTGTGTAATTCTTATGATCTAATTTATTTCGTATATTAATATTTATATTAAAAAATTACAAGTCATAATTAATAAATTGAAAAAAATAAAAAATAGTTCTTAGTTAACATTTTCTGAAAAATGAGAAAAACTAAAACCGTATTAAAAGCGCTCATCCGGGACTTAAAATGGAAGCAGCTTCGCAAATGGGTTCATAAATAAAAGAAAAAACTTTGGCTATCGAATTCTCTTTTTATGTGCAACAAAGCAGGAAATGAGTGTACTAAATGACAGTGAAATCATTTACTTATAAAATAAAGAAAATTACCTGAATGATGTCTCTTAATTTCATATTTGGTCTTTATCTATATTCTTTTTCGTGGAAATTACCCATCGCATTACATTTCAATTTTGCTAAGGCATTATTAAATTTTTAATTATTGACTTGCGTAGCACCGTTTTCAATAATCGCACTGTCCGCTCAATGCTGCAAGAGACGCTGATTATGAAAATTTCTAAAGACTGGACGATTTTTTTTCAACGATATCGCATATAACAGACTGAGTGACTTTTTAGGCACACATCTTTTTTATACCAAAAATGAAGAGAAATCTTTATTTTAATAACTTATACTATAGAATCACAATTTTCAACGCACAAATTAGGAATTTTTAAACTATTTGTAAATGTAAAAGTTGATAGAAAATTCAATAATTAATCACTGATACCAAAGAAATTAAAAACTATATATAAATTTTTTGTTAGAAATATTTAAAAATCTACATTTTGTTTGAAATGCTTTGAAACCTTTACAAGTTTTATATTATGCTTCTATCTTTTGATAGCTTCCAAATATCATTTAAACTTACCCGAACTTCTTCTAAAACTTTGTAATTAAAATTCTCAAAACGTTTCTACATTTTGATTTGAAATTTTCAAAGATACACATTTTATTTTTGATGTTGCTCAATCTTTTCAAGTTTGCAATTATTTACCAATCTTTTTGAGATTTCTGAATATCTCTGAAAATTACTCGATTTTTTTTAAATTTTGCAATCGTGCAAAATCAACCATTTTTGCTTTATGATTTTCTACATACTTTACCGAAATTTTGGAAAATCATTTGAAAGCTTTGGAATTTTTGAAACTATTTTTCAATATTCTTTTGAAATTCATTTTTCAAAATGAAAAACATTTGGAATTTTCCTAGTTATCTCAAGAACAAATTTTCATTCTCTTGAAACCTTTCAAAATTCTTAAAAAGCTTCTCTGTTCGAAATTGAAAAACTCTACATTTTGTTTGAAATCTTCTCAAGATTTAAATTATTTTTGAATCCTTTCAAAACTTCAAGGTTTGAGGATATCTTAAAAGATTCCAAGGGATTTTTAAGGGATTTCAACGTATTTTATCCGATTTTCGATGATTTCATCAATCTTAAAAGGTTGTTTAAAGGCTCAGAATAAGGTATTTCAATGAATTTTCCAGGATCTCAAAGTATTTCATAGAGCTTCGAATATTTCAACGTACTTCAAAGAATATTGTCAGGTTTTATGTAATTTAATGGGATTTTAAGGGACTTACTAATATTTTGATGAAAGAAGAATTTATTCACCAGAATTGAGAGATTTCAAAATATTTTAATTATTTTAAGAGATTTTCAAGAATTTTAAATATTTGAGGCAACTTTAAAAGATTTCAAGGATTCTCAATGAGCTTCAAAGAATGTTAAAGATTTTTGGAAATTTGAAAAGATTCCAAGGAATTTTCAAGAGCCTTACAAAATTTCAGAACATTTTAAAGAATTTGAAATATTTTTGGGTATTTTGAAATATTCCGATAAATTTTCCAGAAATTCAAAAAATGTGAAAGAATTTTTAAAGATTTTAATGATTTTCATGGATTTAAAATAATTTCTGTGGTTTTAAATAATTTCCTAGAACTTCAGAAGATTTGAAGGGATCTTAAAGGACCTATACGCTTTAAGGATATTTTAAAAGATTCCAAGGGATTTTCACGGATTTTCTCAAAATTTAGGGAATTTCAACGATCTTAAAATCGATTTCAAAGGCTCTTAATGAGGTATTTTTATAGATTTTTCAGGATCTTAAAGTATTTCGTAGGACTTCAAAAATTTTAAGTGATTTCGAAGGAATATTATCAGATTTTCTATGCAACATTACGAGATTACAAAGGATTTTGTAATGTTTTAATGAAATTTCAAAGAATTTATTTATAAGAATTGAAAGGTTTTAGAGGATTTGAAAGGATTTCAATGACTTGAAGAGATTGTAAAAGTTTAATTTTTGATGAATTTTTTTCCACTAGATTTAATTTGATTTAATTTCATTTAAATAACTTCTAAATTATTTGGTCATTCTACAGTGTCTCGGATGGTAAGCAACTAAATTGTATTCAATAAGAATGTGTTAAATAATTTATGGATGGCCCTTAATACGTTTAATTTCATGAGTTTGTTTGAATTTCTGAGTTTGTTTTTTAGAAATAGAACAATAAACTGATTTTTAGAGAATGGGGAATTTTTTTAATCTGATCGCTGGCATTATAATTTTGAAAGGTATGTAAAAGAAGTGAGATATAATCTTGGAACTTGAAAAATCGGCTTCATTTTATTTTATCTTCCAATGCTCGCGAGAATTTTATAATTTTTCTGCTGCAAAAGGAAACTAAGAATGTATTCAAGTTGGATGAAATGAAATTGTGCAAAGTTTCTTGTCTCAAAGCTTCAAAGTATAAGTTTGTTATTTACAAATAATTGACAAAGGAAAGCAATTTTCAGTTTCTGATGATAAGTTGACATTTTTAGTAATATTCAAATCTTTTCTGATCTGTTATGTTAAATATAAATAATATAAACTAAAAAACCTATTTGGCTGAAACAAAACAATGTGGTTCGTATCGAATCGACAAAATTATGTTTATTTCAACAACAATTTTGTTATTATTATTATTATACCATTAAGCCATTTCCCTTTCGGGGTAGGCGTGACTTGCTCGGTTGGAAAGTAGTGGGATAGGTATATAGGTGTAAAATAGGTCGTTATATGGTATAAGGTAGATAGGTATATAGGTATATGTATTATGGTATAGATATTTTAGATTGATCTGGAGTTTTCGTGTTATTTATTCAAATAACACGTTCACTCCGCAACACCGCTCCGACCCAGGTTGCTGATCAATCTCTCTAGCGATCACCCCAAGTGAGGAGCCTCACAAAATTGTTATGCATGGTTCCCCACTTGGGCCCATTAGTATCCAAGGTCTTTGTTTCAGGCATCATTCACTCTATTGTCACTCTGTTTATAAACTATTTGTCGCCACACATTTCTGTCCTGGCATACTACTCTAGCTTCCTTTACGTCCATGCATTTCTTCATGCAAGCTCTTCTACAATAAAGCAGTATCAAGCAACAAGCACTTTATTTTTTCAAATAAACCAACTGTTGTTGAGCCAACAAGAGTTTTGTTGAAATAAAAAAAAACAATGTAACTTTTTTTTCAAAATTTGTTTGAACCACAAAAACAAAAAAATATTTTTCTCTCTCTACAATTAAAAAATTTCAGGAAAATAGAAGTTCATGTGTTTCGAAATATATGCAGCCAAAAAGTGATAGTAAGATTAAGACTCTATAATATCTGACTATAAGGTAAATGTCCCAGTCATCGTGACGGTCCCAGTAATCGTGAAACTTTGTTATAGTTTGAATATATTGTTACAAAAATGTGTTAAAAGTAACATTTAATGATAAAAATCACTTATTTTTAGCATTTTATAATAGTAAATAGAAATTACATTCATTCAAATAAAATAAAAAGCAAGAAAATTGCCATCGCGATTACTGGGACTAAGGTCACGATTACTGGGACGTTTACCTTAAGGGAAAAATCCATTTCGCGCCAATGAAATTTTCATAAATTGGATTTCAGAAACTAATTGTTGGGCGAGGGGCTGATCAGACGACTTCACAGTATACACCAGATTTAAAGATCTCAAGCGATTCTAGAAGATTTAAAAGATTTCCTGGGGTTTAAAAGTATTTCAACCGATTGAACTAAAAAAACGAATTTGAAGAAAAGACCAATTTTCAACTAAAATGATGAATCTGCAATCAAAAAATGAATTTTTAACAAAAAAGTTCAACTTTTATACAAAAAAGACAATTTTTCAACTAAGAAGTCGACATTTCTACCAAACAGTTACTTTTTCAACCCGCAATTATTTATTTTCAACCAAAATATTTCAATTTTCTAGCAAATAGATGAATTTTTAACTGAAATGATGAAACTTCAACAACAACAAAAAATGAATTTTTATCCAAGGCCAAATTTTCTGTAAAACAGTTGAATTTTCAACAAAAATGTTGATTTTCAACCGAATAGTAGCCTTTTTAACCGGAAAAAGAGAAGTTTTCAACCAAGAAGATCAGTTTTCTATCGAATAAAGATGAATGTTCAACAAAAAGAGTTCAATTTTCAACGAAAAAGAATGATCCTTTAATAAAATTGTTAAATTATCCAACCAAAAATATTAATTTTCATCAAAAAATTTACATTTCAACAAAACAGTGGCATTTTTAAGCAAAAAAGAGGAGATTTAGACCAAGAAGATTGGCTTGCTATAAAAAAATAAGTTTTAAAAAAAAAATAACTTTTAATAAAAAACAAAAGAGTTTGCACAAAGCGGTAGTTAAGAATTTTTAACAACGAGAAATGAATTTTCAACTAAAATATTAAGTCTATCTGGGATAATTAAATTTTCATTTAAAAAAATTAATTATCAACCAAAAAGAAAACGATTTTTGAACCAAAGAGATGAATTTTCAACTAAAATTATGAATCTTCAACACAAAAAAACGTTTTTTAACAAAGTGGTTCAACAAAGTAATTGAATTTTCAACCAAAAAAATAGCTTCTTAAATAAAAATGTAATACATAGTAGATAGTTTAAACAACAAATATTTTAATTTTGAATAAGAAACTATTGAACTCAACCAAAAAAGACTAATTTTCAGACAAAATAGTTGAATCCTCAACCATAGAAGATTATTTATATCCAAATAATGAAATTTTGAAATAACAATATAATCTTCAGGAGGAAACAACTAAAAAAGAAATAAATAAAAATTGATATACAAGGCAAATAAATTACTATCAATAATATTATATCAGAGTGGCATTTTTAAAATTGAATCTTCTATAAAGGGGATAAGACAATTTTGAATTAAAATACAAATCTTCATATTTATTATTCTTGACAGTTATTTAAAACGCCTCTTATAGAAATTCCCTTATTTTCCCCTGATCTCCAGGTTTTTTCCTGACGTAGGGTTTTGCAGAAATTCTCTCAATGTCGAAAATTTGAAAAGATACAATGTTTCTCCTGGTTTGTTATGTAAAATGTATACTTCAACGAACATGTATTGTTTAAATAACTGTAAAATTATTCAAACCAATTATTTTATTTTTCTTACTGATTAAAGGCCACATAACGTCTGAAAAATACGTTCCTTTCGAGATTAACCTAAAAAAAAATTTAACAAATTTAAATCGTTTAGACAATTGGATTTAGTTGAAAAATGATTGGGTATTCTTAAATTAACGATAACTGATTATTTATGAAAACAAATTTATCAGAAAGCGTTAATAAACCGCAATATTACGTAAAATTCAAATTTGTCACTTATGGGTTTTCTTTTGGGGACCCATAAGAGTGACTTAAAGTCATTCTTTCTCAAAATGTATGATTGAATCTTATTCTCAGATAAATTCTGAACAATATACTGAAATACGGAATTATTTGTAACATACCATTTCATTTAAATATTAGGTTACAAAAAAGTTTACTTTTCCCATGCTAAATCAATGAGCATCTTGATAGTCTCTGCACCACCCATAAATATTAACTGATTTGGCTCATATTTGGAGATTATTTTCTGGGCAATTCGAAGAAAATCGGGAGGTAGGGGGGGGAGTGAGAGCAGAGAAATTAAAAAAAATTCCAACAAGTATAAATAAGAACCACCCTAGTAGACAACCTATAAGGAATTAAAAGAAATGTCTAGGGATGACGAGGTATTTCATCAGAGGTATAGACCAGATTTCAAGAAAATTACTAGGTCTGCCCGGAAAGTATCCGACCCAGTGCTCTAAGTTTGTACCTAGTTGTGCTATTGTCAAAAATGTGTATTCACCATTTAGGGGGACACCTGTAAGACCCCATATTAAGTGCCACGGTCCTGCCAATCTTCAGTCGACTAATGTACGCAGTTGCGTAAATGTCTAAACTTGTACGCGTTGCATTTCAGGATGACGGGATACACCAAACAAAGAGTGTGCATCAAATTTTGCCAAAAAATTGGCCATTGATATTCGAAAACCAAAAGGTTGAGCCAAGATTTGGAGAGGAGTCTGGGTAAGTGGCAACTAGGTCCTTCGCCACGAAAACGCACCTGTCTTTTCTCCGCAAGTTATTCAGCAATTTCTGGTGAAGCACGGCCTCACACAACTGTCGCAGCCCCCACAGAGTCATGTTCTGGCCCCCTGTGATTTTTGGCTGTTTCCCAAATTGAAGTGTTCTCTAAAAGGAAAATAATTTTAAGACGTAGAGGCAATAAAACAGAATGCGACGAAGCAGCTGTTATCTATTTCGAAAGGCCGCCACAAGGTTGGATACTTTCCGGACAGACCTAGTAAACTCCTCATCGTCAGGTTAACATTGATTCGAGAACTTTGAAAATAAGAAAACCAAGGCTCGTAAAACAAGTTTTTAAATGGTTAATACTACATGCCATTTCATCTTTTTATCCTTTTTTTTTTAAAGGAATAATAATTTAGCCATTGGCAGTATTCTAGAATGTGGGTATTAAATTTACCCATCTGAGATGAAAAGCTGCTATCCAATACGTCCAATCTGCCGTATAGCCAGGAGCTAAACACTATCATAAAAGTTGATGTATAACCCGAGTAATGGTGGAAAATAGACAATAGACTGTAGGAAGGAGTGACAGAGACCAACGATCTAGATCGACGCCAGGGATCTGGAATGAGGATTTTTTCTCACCTGAGGGAGTGGCAATACGTCGCGATTGTTCTCATCTTTCATCCAACGACATTGGATGAAGGAGGGGTGGAAGTGGGGGTGCGGATCGAACAGGTCCCTGACTAAATGGAACACTCGCTGGAAGCTGCCACCGGAAAATAGACACAGGCCGCCATAAAGTACTCTCGCCGCGCCGGGCACCATTACTTTTTTGCTTCTCAAGCACTCTAAAGTCTAAAGCCATCGCAAGACTTGTATAACGGATGTTTCCCCGTTCTCGGAAGAACTTACGATACATTTTTCTCCGATGATAAAAAATCACTCTTGTCAGCTTCGATCAGTTTTTTTGTATTATTCTTCGCTCCAGTGTACTCATCCCTTTAATGAGTAAAAGAATGAAAAATTAAACGTGAATCAACATAAGCTTTAGTTCATAAAGAATAAAAAAATCTGGTAAAATATAGAGATTTTATACAAGGGCCTTCTAAAATAAGAAAGGCCATTTTTTGCTTTCAGTATCATAAAATTAAATCGGTTTAAATTCAAGATTTTCAAATGGAGGAGTTTGCAAATTTTAAATGGGGCCGTTCAAAAACTATGTCACGATTTTTTGAACACTCTTTCCACCCCTCCCCTTCTTCATCAGAGATCATTACATTTTTTCAAATAATATTAATGTATAGAGGTACCATACCAAAAAATATGATCTTTCAACGAATGAGTTATGTTTTCAAGCTAAAAAGACAAATTTTTTAGAATAAATTTGATTTTTAAACCCAAGAAGACAAATTTTCAAGTCGGAAATATGATTTTTTCAACCAAATAGGTGAATGGTCAACAAAAAAAAAATTATTTTACACCAAACAGTTGTATTTACAATCAAATAGTTGAACTTTGAAGGAAAAGAAACGAATTTTGAATTAAACAGATGAACTTTCCACCTACAAAGACCAAACAAAACAGAATTATCTTTAAGCACAGTTTTGTTCTTTAGAAGAGAGTTGAATTTTCAATCGAGAAATTTTCTACCTAAAAAGGTGAATTTTCATTCCAAAGAGACGAATTTTCAACAGAGGAGTATAGTTTTTTTTAACAGAAAAGATGAATTTTTAAAAAAATATTTGAATTTTCCACAAAATAATGAAATTTTCAACAAAATAGTTGAAGTAGTAATCATATAATGGAAATTTCTACCTACCAAGATGAATGTTTCACAAAAACAAAATTAATTAAGAACGAAACAGTTGCATGTACAACCAAATAGTTGAACTTTCAAGCCGAATTTCTTAAAAGGCCGTTGAATTTTTAATCGAAAAGGTGGAATTTACTATCTAGAAAGACAAATAATATAAATATTCGAATTGTTGATCTTTCTACGAAAATAATAGAATTTTCAACCTAACAAGATACATTTTTAAGAAAACAGTTGATTTTTAAAGCGGAAAGGATGAATTTTCTAAAAAAAAAGTTCAATTTTCAACCAGAAAATATGAATTTTGAACGAAACAGTTCATTTCCGACCAAATACTTGAATCTGAAACTAAAAACTATACATTTTCAACCGAAAATGGAATAGTTGAATTTGCAAATGAAAAATCTGATTTTCGACAAGAAAAAAAGGGTTTTCTACAAAATAGTTAAATTTTCACTAAATAGATGAATCTTCAACTATTGAAATCAAGTTTCAACAAATTAGTTCAACTTTCAACCAAGCAGATTAATTTTTAATAAAAATAGAAAAATTTTCAATGAAAAATAAAGCAGTTAATATTTTAACTAAGAAAAGATTTTAATTTGAAATGAAAAACTCTTGCATTTTCAATCAAAAAGGTTAATATTTCTACAAAAAGAGATACATTTTTAAACCCATATGTGAATTTTCGAGAAAACAGTGGAATTTTCCACACGAAAATATGAATTTCCTACCAAAAAAAGTTGAATTTTGCACTCAAAGATTTTAATTTTCAACAAAAAAGTTTTTTTTTCAACCAAGCAGTTGAAAACTTTAAACTAAAAAAGATCACTTTTCAACCAAAACTGGAATTGTTACATTTGTTATAAATATTTCTGTCTTAACATTTTTTAAATGTGATTCACTAATAAGCACACTCAAAAGACATTTTTCTGCAAATCCCTGTTTTATAAAGAATGATTATGTAACTCTTCATTCGCTTTTCACATATTTCTTATTTATTGAGTATTTTTCGAGATTTAGTATTTTTTATGAAGAAAACACGATTTTTAAGTAATGAGAGACACCAAGAGTAGGATGGCCCAGAAAATTATATTTTTTTAACGTTGTCTCTCCCCCCTGTTTTCTTTTATTTAGTATACGAATAATTGTGCAATTTTTATAAATAAAAAAAATCTTCAACCGGAAGTCCAAAGACTTCAAACGCTAAAATATGTGATAAAATATATTTTTTTAAGACAAATGAGTTACGTATAAGCAACAATTATAACAATAAGATGGTGGTAGGCATAACGGAAAGAAATTCAAATCTAACTTTATTCAGAATACTACCCTTAAAAGTTAATGAAAAACCCTCTAGAAAGGTTGCAAGTTTATAAGGTGCTTTTTATATATCCTACATATTTCCGCAATATTAATTAAATATTTTACAGTGTTTTTATTATAATTTAAAGACACCTTGACTTTTGGTTTTGGGTATTTAAGCCACCCTTAATAGAATGAAATGGTAAAATATAGTATTTTGGCGAAAAGTGCGCAACTGTTTTACCAGGACATCACAAAATGAATCTGGGACTTATTAAAAAAAGTATCACCTTATTTTGTTTATTTTTAGGAGCAACTCACAAGATACTTACGTTTTTAAATCAATCTATAAGACATTTGAAAAGTTACAAATTCATTTCCTCACTAACTTTATATTGATTTCATTTTTACCCAGAAGGAACACATATTTACACACATCAGTTAATTATAAAAGACGAACACGGTCAAATGTGCTATCCATTTTTTTATACATTCACGAGAATATTTTTAATTAAACTTGCAAAACAAACAGAGGGTGTTTTTTTTTACAAAAATGAAAAATAATTAACAGGCCACGGGCTATACATCTTTTTAATTCATAAAAAATTGCAACATTATTTTTATACCAAATGGAAGAAAATAAGCAGTGAGGCAATGAGAAAAATCATACTTTTTTTGGGTCACCCTGACCTGCAGCCGATTCAACCGGGATGTTCTCTTTTTTTGATAATAATAATCTGGCCAAGATTTACCTTTTTCTTTTTTAATACATTCTGAAAGATCCTGTAATTTATTTAAATTGAAAAAGTAATTCAAACATGTAGACATCTCTTATAATTACTTCGCAAACTTTGATTTCACAAACTATGTTGATTTTACTGAATTTTTGGAATTTTCGGCATCGTATATATGGAAAACATCTATAGATGTTTTTGGTGAGAGATAAACATGATGATAAAACATCTACGATGCAAATAATTCCACCAAATAAAAAGTCCTCAGTACAATCAAAATAGTTTGTGAAATCAAAGCATTCCATGTAATTCTAAGGGATATCTAAATTTTTTAATTAATTTTTTAATTTAAATAAATTATTGAAACTTTTGGAATTTCTTAACAGGGGAAAAAGGAAAACTTGGCGAGATTATCATTATTGAAAATAAGAGAGAGAAAATGTCGCCAAGTCCCCCCCCCCCCCTTTAATACATTCTGGAAGTTAATGTAATTTATTTAAATTAAAAAATTAATTAGAAAATTTACATAGCTTTTACAATTACATGGAAAACTTTGATTTCACAAACTATGTCGACTGTGCTGTCGAATTTGTACTTACCGAAACTTTTTGCATTGCAGATGTTCTTGGTGAAATATACATTTAATTAAGAAAAGTTTTTGGGTCAAGTGAGCTCTTTGAAGTAAAATGATCTGAAGCAAAATTGTCTCAATGTATAATTAGTAAGATCATGCTACAATGTTCTCGGGTCTCGCACGTGCCACGACTTTGCACAGAGAAGCTGCAATTAATCTCATGGGTTTTGCGAATTAATGGTCGTGAGCAGTTAATTAATTATTCAAGTCGCAGGTATATTCACTATGCTATGCGATCCGGGTTGCGCGGCTCGCATTCATCATTCGCTTAAGATCAGGAGCAACGTTGAGTAATACGAGTACGAGTATTGCTCAGCTAGCAAGCAACCAGAAGTACTCCAATTATCTCAACGGGCAAACTGTCTTCAGAAATTATTTCAATCAGAATTGAGGAAAAATAAAAAGCAAGTAAAAAAAATTCTTAGTCTAAATAAATTGTATGATCCCAGTTTATTGTGTTATAATTAAGGAGTAAGCGAACAAAACGTGATAAATCCACTTGAGTTCATAAATTCACAGAAAAAGTTGTTTTGAAACATTGTTTGAACCACATGAATATATTTTTTTTTTACACAAACATAATTATTCGACTGGAGGCTTAGATGAAGCTTGACGCAAACGAATAATTTTTGCTGTAAAAAGATTCTTTTTGGGACACATGAAAAAGAGGAAATTAATTCGTCAAAAGAGACATCCCTTTGACACAAGAGGAAGTTTCCCTGGGTGTTTCACAATATTTAGGAGCATATTGATAAAAATGATAATGAAAAAACAGATAGAAATGAAATTTGAAATAGGCTATAATAATCTGTCAGGCTATTAAGTAAACAGAATTGAAAGAAATCTGTTTAATTTAATACTGTTTTGAAGTTATTAACAAAATGAGCCTGGACTTATTCACTATTGATTCAGCAAAGGCATATTTCACTCATTATGAGTGTTCTAAAGAAATAAATGTACAATTTCTTGTTTAAATATGAAATAAGGATATAATTTTACACATGATTACTATATTTTCAATTTTTAAAATAAATTTCTTAAAAATTTATATATTACAAGAGAAATATTGAACATTATTTATGAATTTTAAAAAGTGCTTATATGTTTAACAAGTGTTACCTACTTACAAAATGAATCTGTACTCGGAAATTGAAATTTTTCTAAAAATTCATTTTATTTGATGCGAGAACACGTGAAAAACTAGCAGAACAAATTTTTCCATCCAACTTAAATTTGATAATTGAATATTGATGGTACTCGAAACATACGAAGACAATCCTATATGTTTCACTCGCTTTTCCCGTGTTTTTTCTCTCGCGAATTTTTCTGCCATTTCAATGTGACAGTTTATTTGTTAATTATTCACAGCAGGTAATGTTAATTAACTGGAAAACTGGCCAAAAATGATTTTTTTTTTTAGTATAATATTTCAGCAAGGACACTACGTTTTCTGACGACGCTTCATTCAAAACATTATAATTAATTAATGTATGAGAGCAACAAATTAAATTGAACCTGAACAAAAAAACTCGCCTCTTCATTCTTCATACTTTTTACCTAAACGAAACATTTTTTTGGCATGTTTATACATTAGAATCAAATTTTGTAGTTAAATAAACAATATTTATTGATACAAAGCACTATTTCTTTATTAATTATAAACATTTGAGGACTTTTCATTTGACATTACATTTTTCAACAGTGCAGATAATCGACAAAATATGAGAAATTTCGCTGTCAAAATTGGCAGCTCTGCGACTGTGAAGTGTTTTAATTTAAGTTTTTATAAATAAAAAACCAAAAAATAGTGTAAATTTGTAGTTATTAAGAAACCAGAAATTTTAGTTGCCTTAAGCAGTCACTCGGAAAAGATATTATTTTTAGGACTAATATATGAACAAATTTTGCACATTTCTGTCATCACAAGTCAGGTTAAATGATACTACCAGTCGTATCAATCTCACGAAATATCAGATATGAAAAATTGTTAAAAAAACTTAACTTTTATGATTTTTCTTAAATAATGATAGTTTCAACTATTATTTACTCAATAAACTAATTTTAATTGTAAGATTACTAATGAAAAATTATAATAATCCAGAATTGAGTAGTCTTTCATGCCCAGGAGCATCAGAAACAATTATCTATTGATGGCTAGAGGTGTTAAAAACGTACCTTCGACGGGTCTCATAAAAATGCTTAATACAACTAATTGACTAATTTCATTATACTTTTTTCTAAAAGAATATTTGATTGAATATGTGGGGTTTGTTTGAAAATAAAAATCTTTCCTTATTTTTGGAAACTGATGCTGTTGAGTGCTGTTGAATTTTTTCTGTTTATTGTAGCTTGGTTTCTTCTACGTCTGTTTGACATCTCATAAAATTGTTTTCAAAATGAAGTTGTTGCCCTTGCATGGATAGGCTTCATTATTAATTTTCAAATTATTAGTTTTGCACTTCAGATTAAGATGAATGAATTCTACAGAGCGTGTTGCAAAATGTGAAAATGATTAATTTTGAATTAGCTAATTTTAAGATCCTAATTTCAAAATAATTAAATTTAAACATCTGAAAATTTATTAATTGTAGAAGCTTCCAATTAGAAAGTGATATGATTTTTCAATTAAAATTTATCATTTAAAAATTTAACTAAAATGATGGAATATTCTACTGAAATAGCCATATTTTAAGTCAAAAGAATTAGTTTAAAAAAAAAACTAATTTTCAACAAAATAGCTCATTTGTCAACCAAAGAGATGAATTTTCAACCAAAAAATTAATTTTTAACAAAATAATGAATTCTGCACGAACAATGTAGTAGTTGATACTTTAATCAGAAAAGATTTTAATCAAAAAGTGTTGAATTCAAACCAAGAAGGCGACATTTCAACATGAGTTGAATTTTCAAGTATTAAGAAAGATTTTTCAGTCAAGAGAGAGGAAATTTTTTTTTACTGTTGAGTTTTCAAGCAAAAAGATCAATTTTCAAGCAAAAATAGAAAAGTTAAATTTTCAGTTAAAAAAATTAATTTCAAATAAACAAAAACATTTTTCAACAAAATAGTTAAGTACAGTATAATATAAAGTTACTTTCATAAATCAAAAATCATTGTTATTTAATATTGCATTTAACATCAATTTAATATTGCATTAAAAAAAATTAAATACGTTCTAAAAAAAATTCCCTAACATTGTGCAGGTTTTCCGAGGTATATAAAATTTCCCTGACAATTCCAGGCTTTCCAGGTCTTTGCATTAGACGATGCGAAATCCTAAGTATCTTTTAGGCGTTTAATAAATGAAATAAAAGAAAGTGTTGACTCATAAGGGGGGGGTATTTGTAACGTCACCCTCGGAGGGTAGAAAAACGTTCAGAATACCATGACGTAGTTTTTGAACGCCCCTTTATTCATAAGAATACAAGATGTATCCAATCTTATTCCAAGTCACAGGTGGAATGTGATTTTTCTGCAGGGAAAATAAATGCAGCAGTCTTGTGAGTAAAATCATGAAATAGCCTGTGAGCTGAATAAATGTGTTTTTAAAAGGGATTTTCCTTTTTCTGTCATCTTGTGTGTATTATCGCGTATTTTGAATGCAAGAGGCAGGGAGGATGTGTGTCGAGTTAGAGACCTGAGCATATATCACGTAAGTGAATTAACAGGATTCAATACAGCTATAGGGTACACGTAGTGCATATGCTGACGGATCACCAATGTTGGCCAATCAGAGCATACCATTTGAGTATGCCATCGTCTGATGCTGGCCACTATTGGACGTTACACAGTTAAGATTATCGGTAAACTGATAATCAAATTCAAGCTGGATGACGGTCAATCGCGGCACGAAATTGGTATAAACTCGCTCTCTCAGGGATTTCAGGAATGTTATTTCATATTTATTCTTTTTGTTGAAGAAAACTTTATGAAAACCTTGTTTATGGTGAATTAAATTAAAAAGCAAGAATAATTAACAGAAATTTATCTCTTCTTTGGCTCTCTTAAATGCTTTTGATACCGATAAAATTAAAATCCTATCTAAATAAATATAAATTTATGAAAAATATAAAAATTCTTATACAACATCAGCTGATGTTAAAAAGCAAAATAATTCTTTTCCATCTTGCTCCTCCTGTTACAAGTTTCAAATCTAAACAATTTCCCTAAATTTGTTCACAATTAACCTCGTTTCATTCACCAAGTCATTATAAATATTCATCTATATTTTTTAAGTTTGACGATATTCAAAATTTCGAAATTTCAAATATGGCAAAGGGCTTGAGAGAAAATTGGGAGCCGCAATATGTTGGATTTCGATGAGAATGTATCAAGTTTCTGCTTCAATCTGGAGAATGTTTTTATCTTCATAAGACTTCACTTTTATAAACAGTCTTTCCATATGAAAGCTCATTCTTTTATATAAAAGCTTTTATTTTATATTTAAAAATAATTTTTCTCATAGTTATAAAACTAGTCAAATAAATTATTA
>CAKNXH010062967.1:110626-121470 GCA_932178445.1 Andricus quercusramuli | reverse complement strand
AAAAAACTATTTTCAACTAAAATTATGAATCTTTAACCAAAAAGCTGAACTTTCAAAAAAGTAGTTCAACTTTCAACCATGTAGTTGAATTTTCGACGTAAAAATATAAATTTTAACGAAAGATGTAATAGTTGCTATTTCAAAAAAAAAAGACTGTAATTTCTAATAAAAAACAGTTGTGTTTAACCAACAAAAACAAATTTTCAACTAAACCGTTGCATTTTTAACAAAAAATTAATATTGTACCAAAAAGACGAATTTTTAACAAGTTACATCTATTTTCAACCAAATTATTAAAATTTCGACCAAATAGTTAACTTTTCTAACAAATTGTTGAATTTTCGAGCCAAAAATACGAATTTTCTACAAAACAGTTGAATTTTTAACAAAAAAATTAATTTTCAATCCAAAGAGATTAATTTTTAACAAAATAGTTGCATTTTGAATCAAAAAAGGTGAAACTTCTACAGAAAGAGATGCATTACCAAACCAAAAAAATTAATGTTTAATAAAATAGTTCAGTTTTTAACCAAAAAAAAGTTTGCTATACAAGAAAGAACAAAACTTGTAATCAAATTATTGAATTTTCAAATAAAAAAGACAAATTCTGAACAAGGCAGTTGAATTTTCAACCAAGAAGTAAGACTTTTTAACAAAATTGTTGAATTTTCAACAAAATAATTCATTTTTGAACCAAAACCGATAGATTGAAAAGTGGCAGTACAGAACTAGATAACCAACATTTTTTCAAAAATGGGTTTATTGCATAAAAAATTCTTAAAAAATCAAATACATTTTATGATTCAAAATTCGATTTTCAATCGCTGCCAAAAACCTATTTTCAAAAGCTGTGAAATTGTAATCTCAAAATTTTTTTTTAAGTGCGAAAAGTAATTTAAATCTTTTAGTCTATTATAAAAGAAACATCTCGTTGAGAAAAAAATCCTTCTACTGAAAAGTTTTTTATTTATCAAGGTATAATTTATCTTTTACTCATTACGCAATCTGTGGCTACTTGACCGGGAAATGACCGGAAATTTAATTGAAAAATCGGGAATTCACTTCCGATTGTAGCAAAATTCAAGTTTTAATTATTTTAATAATTTTGGTCAATATAGAAAAGTTGAAGATTCATCATTTTAATTTAAAATTCTTCTCTGGTTGAATATGTAACTACTTTGTTAAAAATAAATTCATCTTTTTTGCATAAAATTTAACTATTCCAGTTGAAGATTCATCATTTCAGTTAAAAATTCATCATTTTGGTGGAAAATTAATTTCTTCAACTAAATATTTAACTGTTCCATTTTTAGTTAAGAATTGATCTTTTCTAGTTCAAATTTCGACAATTTAGATGAAAATTTGTCTTTTCTAATTGAAAACTCAACAATTTCTTTCAAAATTAATGTATTTTGTTTAAAACATTGATATTGTTTTGTACAAAATTATCTTTCTATTTGAAAGTTAATCTTCTTGTTTAAAAATTCTTCTTTTCGGTTAACAATTCAAGTATTCCAGTTAAATATTTATCACTTCAGTTAAAAATTCATCATTTAGGTTGGAAATAAAATTATTTGGTTCAAAATTAAACTCTTTTGTTAAATTTTTTTTTTTTTTGAACATTCATCGTTTTAATTAAAAACTTATTTCTTTGGTTGAAAAATGAGCTGTTAGATTGAAAACTTTTCTTCTTTAATTAAAAAGTCAATTATTTCGTTGAAAATTCATGTATTTTGTTAAAACACTGTATTTTTGGTGGAAAATTAATCTTTTTATTTGAAAATTAATCTTCATGTTTAAAAATTCATCATTTTAGTTGAAAATTCATCTTTCTGGTTTAAAATTCAACTATTTCAGTTAAAGATTAATTGTTTTAGTTGAACTCTTGTGTTTGGGTTAAAATTAATTTGTTTAACTAAAAATGTTACTGTTCCATTTTCGGTGGAAAAATATTTTTTTTTTTAGTTCAAAATTCAACTGTTTAGTTGAGAATTTGTCTCCTTTAAATTTAAATTCAACTATTTCGTTAAAAGTTCATGTATTTTGTTGAAAAAGTGTATTTTTTTGGTAGAAAATTAATCTTTTTATTTGAAAATTAATCTTGTTTAAAAATTCATCTCTTTGGTTGAAAATTCAAGTGTTCCAGTGAAGTATTAATCGTTTTAGTTGAAAATCCATCTTCTTGGTTTGAAATTTAAATGTTCCAGTACTTTTAGTTGACCGGCAAAATTGAAAAACTTGACTGGGAAAAATCGGGAAATGACCGGAAATTTGAAATCGTCCGGCGAGTCGCCACCCTGATATTGTAAATAATTCTATAAGTTATTAACTTCCTTTCCTCTAATATAAAATGTTAAAGTACACATTTTTTGTTATATTCAACTTAAATTTAGTTTAGTGTACACCAGATTACAAAATATTACTAAAAATTTAAAAAGGTTTCAAAATATTTCGAAGGTTTTAAAATATTTAAAAGATTTCAAGGATTTCAAAGATTTGAAAAAGTTTACAGTACACTATATTTCTAAGATTTTAAAACATTTCGAAGATTTGAAACGATTTTAAGAGGTTTAAAAACATTTTAGAAGATTTGAAAAGATTTCACTAAGATTTCAAATAATTCACTGATTTCAACGAATAAAAAAGATTTCACAAACAAAGATTTAAGAAAAATTTCACAAATATTTGAAAAGATTTCACTACGATTTGGCAAAAAAATCCCAAAGATTTCGAACAGTTTATAAAGATTGCAAGAATTTCAAAGATTTAAAAAAGGCGATTTAAAATATTTCACAAAGATTTCATAGAAATTTCATAAAGATATCAAAATAATTCAAGAATTCCAAGGATTTTAAACGATTTCAAATATTTCGATGACTTCAAACGAATACGAAAGATTTCACAAACAAAGATTCAAGAAAGCTTTCACGAATATTTCGTAAAAATTTCAAAAGATTTAAAAAAATTGTCACAAAAATTTCAAACATTTTTAAAATTTTGAAAAGATCCAAAAAAATTTCCACACAAATTTCAAGATTTCACAAAGATTTCAGGGATTTCAAAGACGACTTATGTTCGAAAAAACTAAGAATTTGTTTATTTATGGTTCTGCTTTCTTTAAAAATTATTGTCTAATAAAAAAATGAAATGGCTTATTTTTTACATGTATAACAAATGGTTATTTTATTATTTGACGTAAAAAAATGAGACCTGGAAAAACTTGACTTGAAACTGTAATTGACTTGAATTGGAAACCGAAACTTCCAGGGCTAATTAAAATTTCATGAAAAATGTCTTATTAAATATCATTTTTTATTTTTAAAGGTCGTACTTTTGAGAAATATGGTTGGACCTGGGGAAGTCGACGAAGATCTGGAACCGGAAGTCAAGGACGAATGCAACACAAAATACGGAGACGTAGCGAGGGTGATAATTCACGAAGTAAGAGAGGCGCCTGCCGAGGAAGCTGTTCGAATATTCGTCGAGTTCAAGAGGATAGAAAGCGCCATTAAAGCTGTCGTCGATTTAAACGGACGATTTTTCGGCGGCAGGAACGTGAAAGCCGGTTTTTACTCCGTTGAAAAACTAAATAACCTTCAGTTGTTAGACTAATCCTTTAAGTAAGTTATTGTATTTTTAAATAAATCTTTTAATGGTAACATGAAATTTAAAAATCTTATCAAATTTAGTTTCATTCCTTAAATTTAAAAAAAAAATTTTAATAACCCTTTCACAGACTTTTAAGTCAAAAATGATCGCAAACAGGGAAAATTGGGTGGTTTTCACGAAAATAGGGAAATACATTTTTTTAAATAAAATTGCTATTGATGGGATATTTAAGTCATTATAAAACGCTTTAAATTTCTAAAACTTCAAGTAGAAATATTTTGCATTTTTCAACAAAATAATTGAATTTCAAGAAAAAAAGTTAGTTTTCGACCAAGAAAGATGACTTTTCTACCAAAAAAGATGAATTCTTAACGAAAAATATAATAGTTGATATTTCAAAAAAAGAGATTTTAATTTTAAATAAAAAATAGTTGTATTCAAGAAAAAGACATGAATTTTTAATAGAAAAGAAAAGAACCTCTTTCTTGGTCTACTGGTATGTAGAAATACTATTGAAGTATTGCTAAATTTTTTGTTTTTATATATTTTTTCAAATTAAAAAGAAATGTTTACCAAAATAACGAAAAATATATTAGTTGTTATTTCAACTAAAAAATATGTATATTTTAAACCAAAAAAGTTATTAAATTCAACCAAAAAACGACAAATTTTCCGCAAAATAATTGAATTTTTAATTAAAAAAGCATTTTTACTAAGAGATGAATTTGCAACAAATGGGATGAGTTTTCAAGATAAAAAGTCGAATCTTTGAGAAGAACGTTGACTTTGAAATTCGAATAGATGAATTTTTATCAAAAAAAGTTAATTTACAACCAGAAAATGTGAGTTTTCAACCAAATATTTGAACTATAAAGCTCGAGACAAATTTTCAACCATTTTTTTTTTTAACCAAATAGGATGGATATTTAATCAAAAAGGACGAATTTGCTATAAAAAAAGACGAATCGTCAACACAGTTGACTTTTCAAACCGCAAATATGATTTTCAACAAATAAGTTCAATTTTCAACCAAATAGTACATTTTCAACACAAAAAGGCGAATTTTAATCTAAAAATGTAATAATTGGTATTTCAATAAAAAAATATTATTGTTTTAAATCAAAAACAGTTCTTAAATTCAACCAAAAACGACGAATTAATTTTTTCAGTTCAAAAAATTAATTTTCAACCATAAAAACGAATATTCAATAAAATAAAATTTTCAAAAAGTGAAATGAATTTGAATGTTAAAAAGTCTTATTTTTTAGAAGATGTATTTTCATCAAAAGTTAATTTGCATTAAATAAAGATGACTTTTTAACAAAATAGTTGAATTTCCAACAAAATAATCAAGTTTTCAACCAAATACACTTTTTGAGTAAAAGAGATCAATTCTGAAACCAAAAATATAATAGTAGACTTTTCAACCGAAAAAAATGTACCACAATTTGAAAATTTGTCAAGTCAAAAAGACGATTTTTTTCAGAATACAGTTGAATTTTCAAACCGAAAAGTGGAATTTCAACCAAAATTACTTAAATTTGTAAGCCAAAAAGATGATTTTTTTATCGAATTGTTAACAAAAAAGTTCATTATCAACTAAGAAAGATCACTTCTTTACCAAAAAAGATGAATTCTCAAAAATAAATATAATCGTTTATATTTCAACCAAAAAATATCTCAATTTTAGTTAAAAACAGTTGAATTAAACCATAAAAGACGAATTTTCTACAAAATATATTAATTTTGAACCAAATATTTAAGTTTTCAGTTAGAAACATTATTTTTCAACAGACAAAAAACAATTTTTCAACAATATTGTTAACATTTCATTCAAAGAGGTGATTTTTTAACCAAAATAATTAATTTTTAAGAAAATAGTCCAGCTTTCAACTAAGTACTGGAATTTTCAACCAAAAAATATGAATTCTCAACGAAAAATATATTAGTTGATATTACAACAACAAAATACAAATAAAAACAGTTATTAAATTCAACCAAAATCTACAAACTAAATTTTTTTATTCAAAAAATTTATTTACAACTAAAAAAAACGACATTTCAACAAAATAGTGGAGTTCTCAAACAAAAAACATGACTTTTTAACAAAATAGTTGAATTTTTAACAAAATAATCAAATTTTCAACCAAATATTTGAAAAGTTTTTAAGTTAAGAAGACGAATTTTTGAGAATACAATGAATTATCAACCCGAAAAGTTGAATTTTCAACAACAAAGATGTTTTTTTTTAATAGTTGAATTCTCAACTTACAAAGATGAATTTTCAAACAAAAAAGAATAAACTTTAACCAAAAACCCAACAGGTAAATTTTTAAGTCAAAAATACGAAGTTTTCAATGGAATTTCTAACAAAAAAGTTCATTTTTATCTAAAAAAAAAAGTGCATTTTCTGCCAAAAAATATGAATTCTCAACGAAAAATTTACTAGTTGATATTTCAGCCAAAAAAGGTTTTAATTTTAAATAAAAAACAGTCCAATTCAACCATTAAAACTCTATAATATGAATTCTCAACGAAAAATATATTAGTTGATGTTAGAAAAAACAAATATTTTTATTTTAATTCAAAAACAATTATTAAATTCAACCAAAAACGACGAATTAATGTTTTCAGTTAAGAAAAAAATAATAATTTTCATCCGTAAAAAACCAATTTTCAGCAAAATAAAGTTTTCAATCAAATAGTAGAATTTTTAACCGAAAACTTTATTTCTACATAAAAAATATAATAGTAGACTTTTCAACCTGAAAGACCAATGACACTGTTAGAAACATTTTTTTAAGCCAAAAAGACGAATTTCTTAGAAGACAGTAGAATGTTCAACCTAAAGAAATTAATTTTCAACCAAAAAAAAAAATTTTTAAACAAGATAGTTGAATTTTCAACTTACAAGGATGAATTTTCAACTAAATGATTCAATTTTCACATAAGAAAGATTAAACTTTAACCAAAAACCAAAATAGTTGAATTTACAAGACAAAAAGACTAATTTTGAACAAAAAAAGATGAATTTTCAATCCAAAGTGACTTTTGACGAAAAATAGTTGGAGTTTCTCATTGGAAACAGGGGAAAAAGAGGAATTCGTTAGAAAATTAATACCAGAAAACTTTTCTAAATTAAATTTTTGAAATTAAAACAAAAAATTAAAATTAAATTAATTAATAAGGTTCTAATTAATCTAATTCAATCGAAAACCAAAATAGTTGAATTTTCAAGGCAAAAAGACTAATTTTTAACAAAAAAAGATGAATTTTCAATCCAAAATGACTTTTGACGAAAAGTAGTTGGAGTTTCTCATTGGAAACAGGGAAAAAGAGGAATTCGTTAGAAAATTCATACTAGAAAACTTTTCTAAACTAAATTTTTTAAATTAAAAAAAAAATTAAATTAATTATTAAGGTTCTAATTAATCTAATTCAATCAAAAACCAGAATAGTTAAATTTTCAAGGCAAAGACTAATTTTGAAAAAAAAAGAGATGAATTTTCAATCCAAAATGACGAATTTTCTATTAAAAAATGGAATGTTCGACCAAAAGATGAATTTTCAACAGAATAATTAAATTTTAATCAACAATTCCACGCGTTTTGAACAAAGATGAATTAGAAGATAAGTTGAAAGTTAAACTTTTAATTTTTTTATCAACATTTTAATTAAACCGTAAAATACAAATTTTCTTGAAAGTATATAAATTTTGAACCAAGTACAAAAATTGAGGAAAAAAAAGAATAAATTTATAAATTCACAAGAGAACAACACTTATCCAAGAGGAAGATATGAGATAACAGTTCCTTAAAAAATATGATTTTTTAACAAGATAGTTGAATTTTCAATAAATAGTCCAGTTTTTATATAAAAAAGATTAAACTTTAACCAAAAACCAAATAATTGAATTTTCGGAATTATTAATTTAAATTCGAATAGTTAGATATTTTAAATAGTTAATAATAAATAATATATAATAATAAATAATGATAAAATTAGTTAGATAATTCAGGATAATAATTTCATTTAAATGTAAAAAAAAGAAAAATTCTAACTAAATTATAAACCTCTAAAATTTTTTTTTCAGAACTTCTAAACCTCTTAAAATTATTCTAATTGTTCCTAAAATATTTTTTAAAATCCTTCCAAATTAAACAAAATTTCCTTAAATAATATATAATATATATAAACTTTAACTTTAATCATATTCAAAATGATTTGAAATTGAAATGAATTAATTCAAGTTAGAAACATTAAAAATTGAACGATTAATCTTTTAATAAATTAAACACTCCTTAAATTAAAAGTGAAATTATTTTCATTTTAAATAGTTTAAAAATCCTTAAAATGATTCAAAAATTGTATTTCAAAATCTTGAAACATAAATTAATTTAATTAAATTAATTAATAATAATAATTAATTATATGAATTATATTAATATTTGCCAAGAATTTTATCCAAAAGCGGAAGATATGAGATAACAGTTCCTTAAAAATTTTGATTTTTCAACAAGGTAGTTGAATTTTCAACTTCCAAAGATGAATTTTCAATAATAATTGAAGTTTCAAGGCAAAAAGACTAATTTTGAACAAAAAAATATGAATTTTCAATCCAAAATGACGAATTTTCTATTGAAAAATGGAATGTTTGACCAAAAGATGAATTTCCAAGAGAATAATTAAATTAAATCAAAAACAATTATTACATTTAATGAAAAACAACGAATTAATGGTTTCAGTTTGAAAAAATTAATTTTCAACCATATAAAACGAAATTTCAACAAAATAATTAAGTTTTCAATCAAATATTCCTTAAAAAATATGATTTTTCAACCAGATAGTTGAATTTTAAATTTATAAAGATGAATTTTCAATAAATCGTTGAATTTTTATATAAAAAAGATTAAACTTTGACTGAAAACCAAATAATTGAATTTCCAGAATAAATGAAAAAAAAAGAAAAATTCTAACTAAATTCTAAACTTCTACCATTTTTTCAAATTTTAAATTATTATTGAAATTTTTTTCAAAACTTCTAAAAATCTTTTAAAGTTATTCGAATTTTTCCTAAAACATTTTTCAAAATCCTGCCAAATAAAACCAAAATTCCTTAAATAATATATAATATATATAAACTTTAACTTTAATCATATTCAAAATTATTTGAAATTGAAATGAATTAATTCAAACTAGAAACATTAAAAATTGAACGATAACAGTTCCTTAAAAAATATGATTTTTCAACAAGGTAGTTGAATTTTCAACTTCCAAAGATGAATTTTCGATAAATAGTCCATTTTTCATATGAAAAAGATTAAACTTTAACCGAAAACCAAAATAGTTGTTTTTCAAGGCAAAAAGACTAATTTTGAACAAAAAAAAAAGATGAATTTTCAATTCAAAATGACGAATTTTCTATTAAAAAATGGAATGTTCGATCAAAAGATGAATTTTCAACAGAATAATTAAACTTTCATTGAGTTCTATTAAGTCGGATTGCATTTAAGCAGAAAAGCGTGAAAAAGGGGAATTTTCTTGGAAACAGGAAAAAAATAGGAATTCGTTAAAAAATTCATACCAGAAAACTTTTCTAAATTATTATATTTCCCACGAATTTTATAAATTTACAAGAGAACAACATTTATCCAAGAGAGGAAGATATGAGATAACAGTTCCTTAAAAAAATATGATTTATCACAAGTGGCAGATCTGCATCACTGAATACAACCTTTCGGCAAATTTTTCAAGAGAAGACAAACCTGTTTCAACAAATTCTTGAGTATTGCTGGCTGGTTGCTGAAGCTCTGAAAATAGAAATTCAATTTACAATTATTAATTTAAAAAATCGAACTTTGAAGCTAAAAATTTTTCCATTTGAAGTAATAAAAACTAAGCTGCAAATTAAAGCACTCAAAGTGGAACTCTTGATTTTTAAACTTTTTAAATTGAAGTTAAAATGTTTTTTAATTCAAATAAAAATTTTTTAACTTTTATAAACTGTAGAGTTCAAAGATTAAAATTATTTTCCAAAAATATAAATCCACGTTTTTTTTTATACCATTAAGCCAAAACGTTAAAATTTTCAATACTCTAAATTAAAGAATCAATCGAATAAAAAATTTCCAAAATTATAGCATTTTGAGCAATTTTAAGCTAGAAACATTACAAATTGAACAATTACATTTTTTTATCAATTAAACACTTCTTAAATTAAAAGTTAGATTATTTTAATTTTAAATATTTCAAAAATCCTTAAAATGATTCAAAATTTTATTTCAAAATCTTGAAACATCTACATCTTGTTTTACATTTTTTCAAATTTTGAATTATGTTTGATAATTTTTTCAGAACTTGTAAACATCTTTTAAAATGATTCGAATTTTTCCTAAAACATTTTTTAAAATCCTGCCAAATTAAGAAAAAAATTCCTTGAAATCTTCCACATTCATTTTGGATAATTTTGTAAAGCTTTCTAAATATTTTTAAATATTCTCTTAAAATTAATTTTTCAAAATAAAAAATCGTTTTCAATTTTCCTGGGAAATGTTTTTTATTCTTCTGAAGCCTTTCAAAATTCTTAAAAAGAATTGATTTTCAACAACAAAAAAACGGATTTTCATGAAAATTGTTCAATTTTCAACCTAACTGATGAATTTTCAATTAAAAACTATAAATCTTCAACTGAAATAGTTGAATTTTAAACCAAACAGATGAATTTTCAACTAAAATTGTGAATCTTCAACTGGAATAGTTGAATTTTTAACCAGAAAGATGAATTTTCAACGAAAATGATGAATCTTTAACTAGAATAATTTAATTTTTGACCAAAAAGATGAATTTTCAACCAAGAAGATTAATTTCTAATAAAAAAGATGATTTTTCAACTAAAAAATCTCATGTCTCAAACAAAAATTAAATAATTAAATACTTAGTAAAAAAAATGAATGTTCAACCAAAAAGATAAATTTTTGTTTAAAATTATGGAATATTCAACTGGAATAATTGTTACATGTTCAGTTCGAAAAACAAAATAATTTTCAACAAAAAGAGAAACAAATTTTCAACAAAATAGTTAAATTTTCGGCAAGAAAATTCCTTTTCGTAAAAAAAAGGTGTTCAATCAAATAGCTCATGATTCAACGCAAGGAAGTAATTTTTAATTAAAATGATGAATCTTGTACCAAGGAAATTAATTTTCAACTAAAATGATGAACATTTAACTGGAATAC
>CAKNXH010062967.1:93792-110616 GCA_932178445.1 Andricus quercusramuli | reverse complement strand
TAAATTTTTCTGTTGAAAATCTAATTCTTAAAAAAAAAATGGATTTTCATGAAAATAGTTCAATTTTCAACCTAACTGATGAATTTTCAACTAAAAATGATCAATCTTCAACTGAAATAGTTGATGATGAATCTGTAACTAGAATAATTTAATTTTTGACCAAAAAGATGAATTTTCAACCAAGAAGATTAATTTCTAATAAAAAAGATGATTTTTCAACTAAGAAAGCTCATGTTTCAACCAAAAAGATAAATTTTTGTTTAAAATTATGGAATATTCAACTGGAATAATTGTTACACGTTCAGTTTGAAAAACAAAATAATTTTCAACACAAAGAGAAACAAATTATCAATAAAATAGTTCAATTTTCGGCAAGAAGATTCCTTTTCGTAAAAAAAAAAAGTTTTCAATCAAATAGCTCATGATTCAACGAAAGAAGGTAATTTTTAATTAAAATGATGATTCTGGAACCAAAAAAAAATATAATTTTTGACTAAAATTATAAACATTCAACTTTCAACTGAAATACTTGAATTTTTAACCGAAAAGAAGAATTTTTAAACAAGATTAGCTTGCAAAGAAAAAGATTTGTGAACAAAATTTTCTGAAAAAAAAAATTATTTTTTAACAAAATACATGGGTTTTTAACGAAAAAGTTGAATTATCAATTTAAAAAGAAAACAAATTTTCATCCAATTTGTTGAATTTTGAACTACAAAATATCAATTTTCAACCAAAAATGGACATTTAAATTTTCAGTTGATGAAATTAATTTTCAACCAAAATTTTATACCAAAAACATGAATTTTCAACAATAAAGATTAATTTTCTACAAAAAATTCTAATTTTTCACATAGTATATAAAAATATTAATTTTCAACCAAATAGTTGAGTTTTCATCCAAAAAAGATAAATTTCCAACCAAAAATAGAATAGTTAAATTTTTCAGTTGAAAATCTAATTCTTAAAAAAACAAAAAAATGGATTTTCAGAAAAATAGTTCAATTTTCTACTGGAATAGTTGTATTTTTAATTAAAAAAATTGATTTTCAACAAAGTAGTTACATTTTCAACTAGTGATGAATTTTAGTAAATTTTTAGTAAATGAATGTTCAGTAAATAAATCATTAACCTAATAAACACACTCATATGCCCTGCGACTATAGATAAAGTAGAAATCACTTTTTTTAAATAACGAAAATTATTAAAATAATGAAAACTTGAATTTTTCTGCGATCAGCAATAAATTCTCGGGGTTTTAATTAAATTTCCGGTAATTTCCCGGCTTTTTCCTGGTTAAGTCACCACCCTGGTTTCTGAATATTAAGTAATTATTCATTTGTTTAAAAACTGAATATTTCAGAGTGGAATAATATTTTAAATTTCATAAATGCCTTTAATTGTGAATATATTATTTTGAAGTTATTTTAAAATTGAAAATTCCAATTGAAACAGTTTAATTTTTAACGTTAAAATCTATAAATTCTAATATTGTAAACTGATTCCGAATCGTCTTGTAAAATCAATTATTATTCACTCTTTAAATCTTAAAGTACATTTTAAAAATCATTAATCAATTTATATTTGTTGATCAACTGAAAATGTTTTTTATCCAAAAATCTTCGATTTTAAACGCTTCTAATTTTTAATTGTTCAAGTCTTTAAAACTGCATTTTAAAATTCTTTAAATTGAAATATAATTGAAAAAGATGAAAATTTAACTAATTTTTTTAAAAAACGGTTGAAATCAAAGTTGGACATATTTTTTTTTAATTTGTAAAATTCCCAGTCAAAAAATAAATTCACTATCATTTCCTGATTTTTCCCAATCTCATACAATTCCCGATCATTTCCCTGTTTTTCGGTCCAGCATCCACCCTGCGAATGGCATTTTTATCCGGTTTTATTTTCCTTACCTTATCGAGAGAAATAGTAGGTATAAAGGAGACTTTACTCCGGTTTTGTTCGGTAACTTCGCCATATTTGGCTAATAACTCTTTTCCATGTTTTCCGTTGAAACAGTCGAGAATTGGTTGATAATTTATGCTCATATTCTCGGCGCAGGCTTTCATTATCGTCTGGGGTTCATGATTTCGCTTGATCATGCAGGTCAGGTACTCTAATTGTTTTTTCGGATCCTTTATCGCCTCGATCGCACACGCATGAATCATATTCGCTTCGCATTCGGCAGGACCATGTTGGCAGTCAAATGTGTAACTATCATCGGTTTTTATGGTCTTTTAAAAAACAAAAAAATACTGGAATATTAACATTTTTATTTGGTCTGTTAAGAGAGTGGCCGCAAAACTTCATTTTCATAATTCTTTGTGTTTTTCGTGACTAATTTTGCATTTTCGCTGACCATTAATATTTAAAGAGAAAAATTTTCATGCATTTTTCATATAGAATGTTTTATAAATGGAATAAAACCATTTTTAATTTTATATTAAATTTTTAATTTATATTTCTCATGTCTGCTACAGTCTAATTTATATGACTAATTGACTAATTTCTAACACAAAAAGTGACTAGGAGTGACAAAGATGAACTTTTTGGCAAAAAGACGAATTTAAAAAAAAAACCTGAATTTTCAACTAGAAAATATAAATTTTTAACCTAAAATGGAATAGTTATATTTTTAGTAAACAAAATTAATTCTACAAAAAAACGAATTTTTAACTAAAATGATGAATCTTAAAAAAAAATTTGAACAAAAGAATTCAACATTTGAGCAAAAAGAACATTTTGGAACCAAGAAGATTAATTTTCTAAGAATGGAATACTTTAGAACTCTTAACAAGATGAAGTCTTAACAAAAAATTTAATACTTCATATTTTAAACAAAACAGATTTTAATTCTAAAAAACCTAAAATATTTACAAAATATTTAAAACCCTTTAAAATATTTTAAATCCTTTGAAATATTTTGAAATCCCTTGAAAGTTCTTGAAAATTCCTTGGAATATTTAAAATAACCCTAAAATCTTTAAAATTCTTTGAAATCTCTTCAAATTATTGAAATTACTTGAAAATTCCTTAGAATCTATTTAAATATTCCAAAATTCTTTAAAATATTTGAAAATACCTTGAATTATTAAAAAATCTTTGAAATTCTACGAAATCCTTCAATTCTTGTCAAGAATTCCTTTGAAATCCTTGAAATTATATGAAATCTGATATTTACTGAAATGCCATTAGATTACTGAAATCAATCAAAAATTCCTTAGAATATTTAAAAATAACCTAAAATATTTAAAAAATACCCTGAAATATTTGAAATCTCTTGAAATCCCTTGAAAATGTTTAAAGCTCCTTAAAATTTTTTGGAATTTTTTAAAATACATACCCTAAAATATTTTTAATCTTTTGAAATCTTTTGAAATCCCTTAAAACTTTTTACAGATTTTGAAAATTCCTTGGAATGTTTAAATTTACCTAAAAATATTTCAAATTCTTTGAAATCTCTGCAAATCATTCGAATCAATCGAAAATTCCCTGGAATTTTTAATAATATTCCAAAATTCTTTAAAATATTTGCAAATACCTTGAATGAAAAGAAAATCTATGAAATTCTACGAAACCCTTCAATTCTTGTCAAGAATTTATTTGAAATCCTTGAAATTACATGAAATCTGATATGTGAAATGCCATTATATTACTGAAATCAATAAAAAATTCATTGGAATATTTAAAAATAACCTAAAATATTAAAAAAATACCCTGAAATATTTGAAATCTCTTGAAATCCCTTGAAACTTTTCAAAACTCCTTAAAATGCTTTGGAGTTTTTAAAAATAAATACCCTAAAATATTTGTAATCCTTTGAAATCTTTTGAAATCACTTGGAACTATTTAGAGCTTTTGAAAATTCCTTGGAATGTTTAAATTTATCTTAAAATATTTCAAATTCTTTGAAATCTCTGCAAATCATTTAAATTTAAAGAAAATTCCCTGGAATATTTAATAATATTCTAAAATTCTTTTAAATATTTGGAAATACCTTGAATTATTTGAAAATCTATGAAATTCTACGAAATCCTTCAATACAAACTTCCTTAGCATATTTAAAAATTCCTTAGAATATTTAAAAATACCCAAAAATATTTTTAAAAGCTGCTTAAAATTCTTTGGAATTGTTTTAAATACATACCCTAAAATATTTTTAATCTTTTGGAATCTTTTGAAACCCCTTGAATCTTTTTAGAGCTTTTGAAAATTCTTTGGAATGTTTAAATTTACCATAAAATATTTAAAATTCTTTGAAATTTCTGCAAATCATTTAAATTTAAAGGAAATTCCCTGGAATATTAAAAAATATTCTAAAATTCTTTTAAATATTTGGAAATACCTTGAATTATTTGAAAATCTATGAAATTCTACGAAACCCTTCAATTCTTGTCAAGAATTTCTTTGAAATCCTTGAAATTGCATGAAATCTGATATGTGAAATGCCATTAGATTACTGAAATCAATAAAAAATTCCTTAGGATATTTAAAAATACCCTAAAATATTTTTAAAAATTCCCTGAAAAATTTGAAATCTCTTGAAATCCCATAAAACTTTTTAAAAGCTCTTTAAAATGCTTTGTAATTTTTTTAAATACATACCCTACAATATTTTAAATACTTTGCAATCTTTTGAAATCCCTTGAAACTTTTTAGACCGTTTGAAAATTTCTTGGAATGTTTAAAATTACCTTCAAATATTTCAAATTCTTTGAAATCTCTGCAAATTATTGAAATCAATTAAAAATTCCTTAGAATATTTACAAATATTCTAACATTTTTTGAAATATTTGGAAATACCTTGACTTATTTGAAAATCTATGAAATTCTACGAAATCCTTCAATTCTTGTCAAAAATTTCTTTGAAAATCTTGAAATCTTTGAAATTACATGAAATCTGATAGTTACTGAAATGCCATTAGATTACTGAAATAAATACAAAATTCCTTAGAACATTTAAAAATACCCTAAAAAATTTAAAAGTAGTCCAAAATATTGAAAATACCCCGAAATATTTGAAATCTCTTGAAATCCCTCGAAACTTTTTAGAGCTTTTGAAAATTCCTTGAAATACTTACAAATATTCCAAAATTCTTTGAAACATTTGGAAATACCTTGAATTATTTGAAAATCTTTGAAATCTTACGAAATATCTCAATTCTTGTGAATTAAAAGTAGCCTAGAATATTGAAAATACCCTAAAATATTTAAAATCTTTTGAAATCCCTTGCAATTTTGAAATTATAAGCTGTTTAAAATGCTTTGGAATTTTTTTAAATACCCTAAAATATTGTCAATCTTTTAAAAGCTTTTGAAATCCTTTTAAGCTTTTTAAAGCTCTTTAAATTTCCTTGGAATTTTTAATAATAGCCCAAAATCTTTTAATAGTGACTTCATCTTTAAAAAGTTACTAAAAAGTGATTTCAGAACAAAAGCGACTAAAATTGACTTTCTGGCAGCTTACCGAAATTCCCTGACTTTTGCCTTTTTTTCAAAAACCCTCATTTTTCCGGACCAACAAAATTGCCCGTCTTTCCAAAATTTCCCAGCTTTCCTAGACCTGCGGCCACCCTGTTTCAGATTTTATATTCTTCAGATAAGAAAAAAAGTTACCTTGGCTTTTCCGTAAGGAATTGATTCAACTTCCATATTTTCTGATATCCGGTCAAAAGTGGGAAGCAGTTGTTTCACAAAAAAGCTACGAGAATCGGGACACAGAGCCTCGTAGAAAACCGTCACGTGCACTTTTTGTACACTAGGAACTTTCTGCTTCGAATCTTGAGATGAGACTCCAGCCTGATTCATCTGTTCTACATAAAATTAATAAGTATAAAAAAATAAATATTTTACAATAACAATTTAGCTGAATAAAAAATCCAGGGAAGCTTCTCCATTAGAAATCTGATATATTTTGTGAGAAAGTTGCAGTTTTTTTCTAAAATTTTCCATTTTTTGTTCACTTTTCAATTAGAATAAGGTAAAAATAATTAAAAGTTAACAAACTCAATTGTTTAAACAAATTATTATTGTTTATAATTATCTTCTTCTATAGCAATGCTAGATAGCTGCGGCTTTTCTGAAATTTTACACTTTTTCTCAACTTTTCTAGAGTTAGAAAGTCGCGATTTTTCTAAATTTTTTAAATTGTTTTCAAATTTTTTATTAAAGTGAGGAAATAATCTATTGAATTTAACAACAATAATTATTTTAACCGTTTATAATTATTTATAAAAATATTCTCTTAGAATAATGATAGAAAGTTGCAGTTTATTCTAAAATTTTCCATTTTTTGTCCACTTCTCAATTAGAGTCAGGTAATAATAATTGACAGTTAACAAACTTAATTGTTTAATAACTGTTTAAAAATGCGTTTTTCTTTTAAATTATATTTAGAGGTTCCGCAAGCCCCACACGTATTTCCTAGAAAAACTTAATTTTTTAAATATTACCCCCATAATTCTGTTTTACAGGATCCCAAAAAACCCATAGGTTAAAAATTGGTTTTCGCGAGTTTCTGGCGCTAATTATAATTTTTGTGTGGTTTTTAAAGATACAGATTGTTTATAATACATAAAATACTACTTTATACTGATAACACGAAGTTTACATGAATTGTTTAAACAATTAGTTTTTTTTTAGCAATTTTCTCTTAGAATAGATATAACAAGTCGCGGTTTTTCCGTATTTTTCAATTTATTTTCAATTTTTCAATTAGAGCGAGGCAATAATCAATTAAATTCAACAGAAATAATTTTTTAAAATAATTTATTATTATTTATATTGATATTTTCTCAGAATCATGCTAGAAAGTTGCAATTTTTTCTAGAATTTTCCACTTTTTATTGAATTTTCAATTAGAGTGATGTAATAATTAACGAAATTTAACAAAAATCATTGTTTAATTAAATTATAATTGTTTATAACTATCTTCTCCTATGTTAATGCTAGAATATCTCCGAAACTAGAACCGCCCACAAGGGCCCTTTTCATGCGGACGCCTACAAATAATAAATATTAATATTAATTTTAACAAAAAGGCTCTCAAGGGGAAATTTATATTTAATATGATTTATATAGAAAATTTGAAGAATATTTCAAGTCTCTATTTCATTTCAGATAAATATAATAAGCAAAAAAGATAGTGGTTGTTTAAGAAATGATTCTTTCTCATTGTTCATTTGTTATATGTTCATAACTACAAAGACAAAGCAAAATTTAAAATTTCAGAAAAATCCAGCAACAGTTGACAAAAAGTGGAAAATTTCAGAAAAAGCTGCAACTATCTAGCATTGCTATAGAAGAAGATAGTTATAAACAATATTAATTTATTCAAACAATTATATTTGTTAAATTTCACTAATTATTAACTCACTCTAAGCAAAAAGTGAACAAAAATTGGAATATTTCAGAAAGAACCGGAAATTTCTGGCATTATTGAAAGAGAATTTTATTATAAATAATGATCAATTGTTAAAACAATTATCTTTGTGAACTTGAATTAATTATTAACTCACTCTAATTGAAAATTCGATAAAAAGTGGGAAATTCTAGAAAAAATTGCAACTTTCTAGCATTATTCTGAGAAAATATTAATATGAATAATAATAAATTATTTAAAAAATATTTCTGTTGATTTTAATTGATTGTTGCAGAACCTCTAAATATAATTTAAAAGAAAAATGTTTTTTTGCGGGGGAGGATTTGAAAAAATTTGGAAAGAGGACAAAGCGATATTTATAATTGAATTTTTGGTGTGCTAAAATCGTGTTTTATGGCGTTATCCTTTGAGTTTATTTAATTTTAAATGTGGAAATCTACAATATAAAAATTTGTTTAAATTCACAAGAAAATAAATGCATTTTTTTATGATTGTTTTGCGGTTTTTTAAAATGCAAATTGTTTCTAATGCATAACATACTACTTTCTACTGATAATTAGATGTTTAAATGAATGTTTTAAACAATTTATTATTGTTTTTAGTATTTTTCTCTCGGAATAGAGATAGAAAGTCGCGGTTTTTTCAAATTTTCGCCACTTTTTGTCCAATTTTCAATCAGAGTGAGGTTTATTCTGTAAAGTTTTTTTATTCATTCATATCAACAAACATAATTCTTTAAACAATTTATTATTATTGTAAATAATATTTTTTTGTTTGAATAATTAAATAAATAAATTGTTTGAATAATGCTAGAAAATGTGTTTTTTTCTGAAATTTTCAACTTTTTGTCCACTTTTCACTTGGTGTGAGTTAATATTTTAATTAAAAAGCAAAAATAATTGTATGAACAAATTATTATTGTTTATAGCTATCTTCTTCTATATTAATACTAGAAAATTGCGTTTTTTTCTGAATTTTTGACCATTTTTAGATTAGAGTGAAGTAAAAATTATTTCAAGTTAACAAAAATAAATGTTTAAACAATATATTATTATTGTTAATAATATTCTATTTGCTTGATGGTAGAAACTCACGGTTTTTTCTTACATTTTTAACTATTTACCTATTTTTCACCTAGAGTGACTTAATAATTATTTAAGTTAAGCAAAAATAATGGTTTAAACAAATTATTATTGTTGATAACTATCTTCATCTATATTAATGCCAGATAGTTACGGTTTTTTCTTAAATTTATAACTTTTTGTTCACTTTTCACTTAGTGAGGTAATAATTAATGCAAGTTAATAAAAATACTTGTTTAAACAATTTATTATTGTTTATAACTGTCTTCTCTTAGATGAATGCTGGAAAGTTGCGGTTTTTTTAAATTTTTTAACTTTGCTTTGCCGTTTTAGTTGTTAACTAATAATAAATAAACATTAGAGACAAACATATTTTGAACAATCTTTTTCTTGAATATATTTTTCTATGTTTAAATAGGAATATTTGTTAACTTGCATTAATTATTACCTCAATAAGTGAAAAGTCGACAAAAAGTTTAAGAGTTCAGAAAAAATAGCAACTTTTTAGCACCGACTTATGAGAAAATAAACAATAAAAACACGAATAAACAAAATAAATTGTTTAAGCAACTATGTATGTTAACATGCTTTATTTATTACTTTACTAAGTAAAAAAGGGGTAAAAAGTTAACAAATTTCAGAAGTAACAGCAACTATCTAGCATTAATAAAGAAGATAGCTATAAGCAATAATAATTTGTTTAAATAATTATTTTTTCTAAATTGAATTAATAATTAACTCACTATAAGTAAAAATATACAAATAGTTGTTGAAATTTTGTTAACTGTAATTATTTAACCAGGGCTCGGAACTGCTCAAGCTTAAAAAAATAGTAAAAAAGTAACTATACTTCTCTCAGAAAAGTAACCGAAAAGTAACAATTATGTAGCAAAAATGTAACTAAAAAGAAAGATTTTCTACCAAAAAAGACGAAGATTCCACTAAAATTATGAATCTTTAACAACAAAAATTGAAATTTATATTTCTTGGTTAAAAATTATAACTTTTGTTGAAAATTCAACTTTTAACGTTGAAAATATTTTTTACGGAAAATGATGTTTTTGAGTTTGAAAATCAATTTATTTCTAAAGCATTCGACTTTTTGTCTTAAAAACTCAACTCTCCTTTGTTGAAGATCCGTTTTTTTGCCGGAAAATTCGTCCTTTTGGATTAAAAAAACAGTAAAATAGTAACCATACTTCTTTAAAAAAAAAGTAACAACAATGTAGCAAAAAAGTAACAAAAAGAATGATTTTCTACCAAAAAAGACGAAATTTCCACCAAAATTATGAATCTTCAAAAAAAAAAATGTATATTTAAGAAAGTAGTTCAAATTTTAACAAAATGGTTGAATTTTTCTGACTGAAAAATATAAATTGTTAACGAAAAATGTAATAGTTGATATAATAACCAAAAATGATTTTAATTTAATATAAAAACCGGTGAAATTTATTTTAAAAATACGATTTTTCAATAAAATAGGTTATTTTTCAACCCAATTGTAGAGTTTTTAAGCCAAAAAATTAATTTTTATAAAACAGTTGAATTTTCCAACAGCAAATCTGGATTTTTGACAAAAAAGTTATCTGTCAACAATATAGTTATATTTTCTACGAAAACAAGGGAATCTTCGACCGAAAAAAAAATAATTTCAACCAAAGAAAATAAATTCTCATCGAAAAATGTAATGCAGAGTTCGATAATTCAACAAAAAAGATTTCAATTTTAAATTAAAAACTAGAAATTTTAGCTAAGTTGCAATTTTTATCAGGATTCATAATAATTCAATTGATAGACCTTTTTATACACTTTACATAAAAACTAATTATTACTTTATTGTTAATCCCTAATTTTCCGAGTCTAAAGTGCCAAATTTTCTGAAAAAATTTGAATTTTTACATTTTTCACAAGTTTTTAGATAATACGATTAATAAATTAATTCTTTTCGTTATTTCGGGCAAAAACGTCACCAAAAGTAACCTTTTCATAAATTAATTATCTTTTTAGTGACCGCGGATCAAAAAAGTAACTGAGTTACTAAAACGTAACCCGTTCCGAGCCCTGTATTAAACTCACTTCAATTAAAAATTGGACAACAAGTGGAGAATTTTGGAAAAAATCGCGACTATCTATCTATATTCCAAGAGAAAATTGCTAAAAAAAAATAATAAATTGTTTTAAAAATTTATTGAAACAGCTACTTATAAAGTATATAAAGTATGATGTAGTATTTCATGTGTTAGAAACAATTTTAATTAAAAAGGACGCAAAAAATCATAATTAGCGCCAAAAACTTGCAAAACCAATTTTTTTACTTATGGGGATTTTTTGGAACTTTGTAAAACAGACTTATGGGGGTGATATTTAAAAAGTAATATTTTATCCGTATTCTATAGCTATTCATGAAAATAAATTTTTAGTTTCATCTCGATTCAGCTAATATTGACGACTCTGAATAAAATTTGCAAAAAAGTCTTATTTTCTTATTTTATTATGGTGTCCATACTCTATAAAATCCCTCTTTTATGGAAAATAAGAGAACTGCCGGAACATAGACACACGCTTTCGTAAATTGAATGAAGACAAAGTTAAAAATTTCAGAAAAAACCGCAATTTTCTAATTATCTAAGAGAAGATAGTTATAATCAATTTTAATATTTTATGTAGAGCCATCAAGTTTATTTTTAGATATTTTGCGAAAGGAAATATGTAGTATGAAATAAAGATATTGTTATCTCTTTTAATAGAATTCTGTTTGACAAAAAGCTATAAAACATAGAATATTAAAAAAAACGTGATATTACAGTGAATTTACAGTTTTCTGACGAATAAATACTAAATAATTGCAAACTAAAAGTAAATTTTCTTTGCTTGGTCAGAATGTTATCTATTCGAAAGGAGGAAAAAAATGTGTGCGTTGTTTGTCAAGCTATAATTTACTGATAATAAATAAGCCACTCTGCTTTGTAGGACGTCCAAACTTTAGGTTTAAAAATTACTTCAAATAAGGCGAAAATGGAACTGCAGATTTTCGAAACTAAATAATATACAGGTAAAAAGCGACTTCTTTCATTTAAATTATTGAGTTAAACAAATATACTTGGGCCTCACAGTTCCTATGGGATAAAATATAAGGACCAAAGGGTACTTTTTCGCGCTCAAAGGAGACTTTTTTCACGGTCAAAAAAAAAAAAAAATTAAGATAAATTCGTAAGACTTCAAAACAATTTAAATTAAATTTAAAAGAATTCAAATGAATCGAAAACAATTATTTAATCAAAAAAATTCTATAGATTTCTGTAAAATTGGAATGAATTTAGAAGAATTTAAGGTAAACGAGAAGAATTCGATGAAATTCATAAAAGTTCACGGTGAGGTTAAAAGAATTTAGGACCAATTGAATGAAAACTTTTAAAGAATCGAAAAAATCAATTAAATTAAATAGAATTAACTAAATTTAGAAGAATTCAAGCAAATTAAAAAAAATTCAAGAGAATACCAAAGAATTTGAACAAATTGAGGGTGAATTTAAAAAATCAAATCAAAAGTTTTAAAAAATTCCAATTGATTACAATAAAATTTGAGTAAATTTAGAGAAATTTAAGGGAAATAAGAATTCGATTAAATTCATCAAAAAATCAAACTTCATTTAAAAAAACAATCAAGTGAATTAAAAACAATTAAAAATTGACAATTTAAAAGAATTTGATGAAGTGCCTAAGAAATGAAGGTGGATTTTAACGACTTCAGGATCAATAAAACCAAAACTTTTGAAAAATTTACTGATTTGAGTAAAATTGTGTGAATTTAGAAGAACTCAGAATGATTTTAAAGAATGCAGAATAAATTATTAAGAATTCAGGTCGAATTTCAAATGAATTACAAAAAATATTTGAAAATCTTTTGAAATCCATTAAAGTCCATAAAATCCCGTGAAGTTTTATGAAATTTGATATCTCCAGAAAGCCTGGAAAATTGATTAAAATACCTTGAGAGCTCTTAAAATCCTATAAAATCATTGAAATCCTCGGAAATCTTATAAAACCTTTTGAATACCTAAACTATTTCAAAGTCTTTGAAACCCCTTTAAACTATTGAAATAAATCAAAAAAGTTATTTGAAAAAAAATTGTTTGATTAAAAAATCCTTTGAAATCGCATTAAATTACTGAAATCCATTACAAATTTCTTTGTGATCTTTTAAAATAACCCGAAATATTTAAAATCCTTAAAAATCTTTTGAAATTTTTTTAAGCTCTTGAAAATGCATACATAATATACTATTAAAATATTTCAATTCCTTTGATCATTTTATCAATTGATCCTCAAGATCAATTAAATACGAACTTTTAGAAATTCAAAAAAAAAAATCTATTGAATTAATATGAAACACTTTAAATTCCTAAGATTTCAAGGCATTTTCGACAAAATAGTTAACTTTTAACCAAACAGTTGAATGTTCAAGCCAAAAAGACAAATTGTTTCAAAGACAGTTAAATTTTCAACAAAAAGTTCAATTTTCAACCAAGAAAAGTGACTTTTTCACCAGAAATGATGAATTTTCAATCAAAACGGACAAATTTTTTAACAAAACAGTTGAGTTTTCGATCCGAAAATTTGAATTGAATGAAAAAAAATATGATTTTTTAAACAAAATAGTTGAATCGTCAACCGAATAGATAATTTTAAACCAAAGAGTTGATTTTCAACTAAAAAATATATTTTTTGAACCAAAAATGGACCAGTCAAATTTTCTGTTTAAAAAATTAATTCTCAACCAGTTGAAATCAATAAAAAATATTAATGTTCAACTAAATAGTTGAATCCTTAACCAAACGAATTTTCAACTAAAATTATGAATCTTTATTTAAAAAAATGCATTTTTTAAAAGTAGTTCAACTTTAAATCCAGTAGTTGATTTTTCTACCAACAAAAAAGATGAATTCGTATGTAGTAATGTCCACCGCAAAAGATTTTAATTTTAAATAAAAAATAGTTGAATTCAACCAAAAAAGACGAATTTAATACAAAATTTAAATCCTTAAACCAAAATAAAATAATTCTCATTCTAAAAGATACATTTTTTGGCAAAATACATGACTTTTCAATCAAATTATTGAATTTTCAACAAAAAAAGTTTAAATTGCCACCCAAAGAGATGAAAATTAAAATCTTCAACTAAAAAAGATTTTTCAGTCACAAAAAAAATGGCATTTAATCTGTTGAATTTTCATGCTAAAAAGACGAATTTTTTCCAAAACCATTGAACTCTCAACAATACAATATTAGTTTTCAATGCATTTTTAACCAAAACAGAATATAAATTTAAAAAAATTTGTTGAATTTTCAACTAAAGAGATGAATCTTTAAACAAGAAAGTTATTTCAGTCAAGAAACAAGAAAATTTCAACTAAATTTTTGGAATTTTTATTCTAAAAAGACGATTTTTCTGTAAAACAGTTAATTTTTCTACCAAATTGTTCAATTTTTAAGCCAATAAAAGACGAATTTTCTACAAATCAGTTGAACTTTCAATCATATAATATGAGTTTTCAATGAAATAAGTTCATTTCCCTTAAATTTCCTTCCAATAAGAAAGCTTTTCCAGTCAAGAAAACAAATTTTTAATTCTAAATAAAAAAACAGTCGAATTCAACAAAAAAAAATACAAATTTTCTTCAAAATTGGTACATTTTCAACCTCTGAAAGATGAACTTTATACTAAAATTATTAATCATCAACCAAAAAATGTTTTTTAATTAAAAATATTATAGTTAATATTTCAAAAAAAAAAAAAAAAAAGATTACAATTTTTAAGTAAGAGCAGTTGAATTCATGTTTAATAAAACAGGTGAATCCTCAACCAAAATAGATTAATTTTCAACCAAACAGTTGCACTTTTGATTAATAAAAATGAAATTGACACCAAATGATAAATTTTCAAATCGAAAAGTCGAATTTTCTACAAAATACTTATGTTTCAAACAAAAAATACAATTTCTAATGAAAAAAAGATGAATTGCGAAACAAAAATATAATAGCACACTTTTAAATCAAAAATTGTCAGATTTCCATGTCTGATTCTATTAGTTATTAAAAAAAAACGAGAAAAGGGAGAAAAGAGGGAAATAGGGGAAAAATTCCCTGACAAGAATAATTTTAGACCAAAAAAGATGACTTTTCAACAAAATACATGAATTTTCAACGAAATAGTTAAATTTGCAGTTGAAAAAATTAATTTTCAACCAAAAAAGAAACGAATTTTCAATAAAATAGATAAATTTGCAATTAAATGAGATGAATTTTTAACTAAAATGATGAATCTTCAAACAAGAAGATTAACTTGTACCAAAAATACGGAATTTCAACTAGTAGAGATAAATTATTAAATAGAATGACAAATCTTCAACTGAAATAGTGGAATCTTCAACCAAAAAGATAAATTTATAAATAAAATTATGAATATTTAATTGGAATACTTCCATTTTCAACCAAAAACGTGAATTTTCAAACCAAGAGATGAATTTTCAAACAAAAATAATAATTTTCAAACAAGAAGATGAATCTTCTACCAGAAAAGAAGATTTTTCAACCAAATAGTTCGATTTTTAATTAAAAAATATCAATTTGCAACCAAAAATGGAATAGTTAAATTTTCAGTTGAAAAAAAAAAAAATTTTTAATCGAACTCATGATTTTTTAACTAAAATGGTAAGTCTTCAGCTGAAATAGTTGAATTTTTAACCAAAAAGATGAATTTTAAAACAAAAATAATAATTTTCAAACAAGAAGATGAATCTTCTACCAGAAAATACGACTTTTCAACCAAATAATTCGATTTTTAATTTAAAAATATAAATTTGCAACCAAAAATGGAATAGTTAAATTTTCAGTTAAAAAAAAGATTTTTAACGAAACTCATGAATTTTTAACTAAAATAATAAGTCTTCATCTGAAATAGTTGAATTTCAAACTAAAAAGATGAATTTTCAACTAAAAGGATGATTCTTCAACTGTAATGAATAAATTGATGTTTAGTGTTTTTTGTCTACTTGTCGAAAATCAATATTTTAATTTTCAGCTAAAAATATGAATTGTCAACCAATAAGATTAATTTTTACGAAAAAGACGAATTTTCAATTAAAATAATAGAATATTTAATTGGAATAGTGGAATTTTCAACCAAAAAGATAAATTTTTAATTAAAATAATGAATATTTAAGTGTAATACTTGAATTTTCAACCAAAAAGATGAATTTTCAACGAATAAGTTGAATTTGAAACTAAAAAATACAAACTTTCCAGAAAATAGTTGACTTCTAAACAAGAAAAAGATCAATTTTTAACCATAAATGAAATAGTTAAATTTTCAGTTTAAAAAAACATCATTTTCAACGAAACTTATGAATTTTTAAGTAAAATGATGAATCTTCAACTGGAATAGTTGAATTTTAAACCAAAAATATGAGTTTTCAAATAAAATGATGAATAATTTAACTAGAATACTTAAATTTTCAAGCAAAAAGGTGAATTTTCAACTAAGAAGATTAATTTATGCCAAAAAAATACGAATTTTCAACTAAAAAAGATAAATTATCAACACAAAATTAAATAGTAAAATTTTTAGTTAAGAAAAAACTAATTTTCAAACAAAGAAATGAATTTTCAACTAAAGAATATAATTTTTCAAACAAAAATTGAATATAGTTAAATTTGCAGCTACTAAAGAGATCAATTTTGAACCAAAGTGATGGAATATTTAAGTAGCCAATATTATACTATTATTATATATATATTATTATTATGTTATATATTACATTATATCATTATATATTATAATATTATAGTGTTCGAATATTCAATATTAAATTTAAGTAATTTTCAGTTGAAAAAAATAATTGTCAAAAAAAGAAAAACAGTTTTCAACAAAAAAGTTTAAAGTTTCAACTGTAATAATTAAATTCTCAGTAAAAAAGGTAATTTTTAGCCAGAAAAGAAACAAATTTTCAACAAAATAGTTTAGATTTCAACCAAAGAGATGAATTTTGAACGAAAATGTGTTAGTTGATATTTAAATTTAAAAAAAATTAATTTTCAATCAAAAACAGTTGAATTCAACGAGGTACGTGAATTTTCAACTAAAAAATATAAGTTTTCAAACAAAAATTGAATATAGTTAAATTTTCAGTTACTAGAGAATAATTTTGAACCTTTTATATATTATATTATGTCATTATATATTATAATATTATACTATTCGAATATTCAATATTAAATTTAATTAATTAACACTTGAAAAAAAAATCATTTTCAAAAAAAAAAGTTTTCAACAAAAAAGATGAAAGTTTTAACGGTAATA
>CAKNXH010062967.1:50037-81292 GCA_932178445.1 Andricus quercusramuli | reverse complement strand
ATGGTTAGAAATCGCAACTATTTGGTTGAAAATTAATTCAGGGTGTCTACTCAAATCCTGGAAAAAAAATCCCGGACAATTCCAGGTTTTTCCAGGTATTTCAAGTTTTTTCCACAATTAAAACATTATAAATAATGTTCTTTTTTTTTAGATTGTAAGGATTCAATTAATATGTTTAATTTAAAAAGCTTTGACAAACTGTACTGCAAGATATCCTTAAATACATTACTACCATAGATTAATTAAATAATTAAATAAAAGTAAAAACATAATAATTCATTTCTTGAATTTGTCTCTAAAATCCAGGAATTTGGATAATAATTCGAATAATTTTTCATCTTATACTCAAAATGCAGTGCATATTTAGTTAAAATTAATCTGGGTACTAAATAATAGTTAAATTTCGACTAAAAAATATGAATTTTCAACCAAATAGTTGAATTTTTAACTAAAAAAGATCAGTTTTCAACCAAAAATAAAATAATTAAATTGCCAGTTAAAAGATTTATTTTTCACCCCCCCCCCCCCCCAAATTCAAATGAAATGATGAGTATTTATCTATAATACTTGAATTTTTCAACGGTAAGGATTTTTTTCCAACAAGAAGATTAATTTCGGACCAAAAACACGATTTTTTAACAAAATACATGCATTTTCAAAGAAATAGTTGAATTTTGAAATAAAAAAGATTCATTTTCAATCAAAGTGATGAATTTTCAACTAAAATTATAAATTATTAACTGGAATAGTTCAATTTTTTAACAAAAAGACAAATTTGCAAACAAGAAGATTAATTTCTACCAAAAAAAAAAAACGAATTTTCTAACAAAAGAGATAAATTTTCGATTGCATATTGAATAGTCAAATTTTCAGTTAAAAAAATGTCAAGCCAAAGAGATGAATTTTCTAATAAAATAATAGAATATTCAATTGGAATAGTCAAATTTTGAGTAAAAAAATTTACCAAAGAAACAAACAATTTTTAAAAGCATAGTGACATTTTTAAACAAAGTGATGCATTTTCGACTAAAATTATGAATCTTCAACGGGAATAGTGGAATTTTCAACAAGAAATATAAATTTTCAAATAAAATTATGAATATTTGACTGGAATACTTGAATTTTCAACGAAAAAGATGACTTTTCAAACAAGAGGATAAATTTTAAAACAAGAAGATTAATTTTTTACCACTAAAGACGATTTATCAACAAAATACATGAATTTTTAATAAAATAGTTAAATTTTCAACCAATTTGTTGGATTTTTAACTAAAAAAGATCCATTTTCACCCAAAAATAGAAGAGTTGAATTTTAAACCAAAAAGATGATATTTCAACTAAAATGATGAATTTTTAACTTGAATAGTTGATTTTTTAACCAGAAGGATAAATTTTCTACCGGAAAGATTAGATTCTATTAATACTTATATTTTCAGTTGATAAAATTTAATTTTTAAGAAAACAAAAAAAAAACGAATTTTCAACAAAAGAGTTTAACTTTTAAACAAGTAATTAAATGTACCTAAAAAAAATAAATCTGAACAAAAAAATGTAGTAGTTAATATTTCAATCAAAAAAGATTTTCATTTTTAATTAAAAACAGTTTAATTCAACCAAAAAAGACGACTTTTCAACAGAAGTTAAATTAAAATTAATTAATTAATTTAAAAAAAAAAACAAATTTTGTTAACAAAATAGTTCAATAAAATCCATCTTTTTTGGTTGAATTCAAGTAATTTTTGGTCTAAAATTAAAATACCTTCTGGTTTGAAAAATCACATTTTTTGTTGAGAATTCAACTACTTAATTGGAAAAGGAACTACTTTCTTACAAATTTATTTATTTGGCTGATGATTAATTATTTTAGTGGAAAATCCTTTTTTTCAAAATTTAATTATTTGGTTGAAAATTCATGTAATTTATTAAAAAATTATCTATTTTGGTAGGAAATTCATTTTATTGGTTGAAAATTGATCTTTTTGGTTGAAAATTGGAATAGAATTAATTTTTCAAACTGAAAATGAAACTCTTCCATTTTTTGTCAAAAATTTATCTTTTTTGATAAAACTTAAATCTTCTTGGTAGAAAAGTATACTATTTCGTTGAAAACTTACTTTAAATTTATTGAAAATTCATTTTTTTACTGAAAATTTAACTATTCTATTTTTAGGTTGAAAATTCAACTACTTGGTTGAAAATTGAACTACTTTTTCAAAAGTTCAGCTTTTTCGTTCAAGATTTATAATTTTAGTTGAAGATTAGTTTTTTTATTGGTTAAAAATTAATTTTTTAAATTAAAAACTAAACTATTTTTCGAAAATTCAATTAATTGGTTAAATAATTAACCTTTTGGTTGAAAATGTATTCTCTCGGGTTAGAAATTCAGATGTCTTCAAGAAAATTCGACTTTTTATTTTTAAAATTCAACTATTTGGTACAAAATTAAGCTGTTTTGTAGAAAATTCGGTTTTTTGATTGAAAATTAATTCTCTTAAATAAAAACTTAACTTTTCCATTTAGCTATTTGATTAAAAATTCGTTTTTTACTGTTACAAATTTAAGTCGTTTATTGAAAATTCTTTTTTTTGTGGAAAACTAGTTTTTTGACTAAAAATTTAACTATTGGTCTGGTTGAATATTTATTTTCTTTAGTTGAAAATTTAACTAATTAGTTGAAATTTCGTCTTTTATGGCAGAATTTTAATCTTCTAGGTGAAAAATTCATCTTTTTGGTTGTAAATTCATTTCCATGGTTGAAAATTTAACTATTTGATGGAGAATTCATTTTTTATGGTTAAAAACTCAAGTATTTTTTGAAAATTATTTTTTTAGTTGAAAATTATTTTTTTAACTGAAAATTCAACTATTTAATTGAAAATGTATGCATTTTGTTGAAAAATTGTATTTTTTTGTAGAATATTAATTTTCTAGTAAAAAAATCATCCTTTGAATGAGAATTCTTTCCTTCAGTCGAAAATGTAACTATTTTGTTGAAAATTCGTTTTTTTGATTATTAAAAATTAATTTTTCAACTTTAAATATAACTATTCCATTTCGGGTCGAAAATTTATCTTTTATAGTGGAAAATTGATGCATTTTATTGAAAATTCATCTATTTGGGTAGAAAATTAATCTTTTTGGTTAAAAATTCATTTTTTGGTAAAAGATTTCTCATTTTAGTTAAAAATTAATTTTGTTGGCTAATAATTTAACTATTTTGTTCAAACGCGTGCATTTTGTTAAAAATTAATCTTTTTTATTGGAAAATTAATCTTGATAATTCATATTTCTGGATGAAAAATCGCATTTTTTGGGTGGATATTAATCTTTTTGGTAAAAAAATCATCGTTTTGGTTGAGAATTCATTTCTTTTGTCGAAAATGTAACTATTTTGTTGAAAATTCTTTTCTTATGGTTAAAAATCAATTATTTAACTGTTATGTAAATATAACTATTAATTTTCGGGTCGAAAATTGATCTTTTTTAGTTTAAAATTCCCGTATTTGATTAAAAATTCATATTTTTTTGTAGAAAATTAATCTTCTCAGTTAAAAATTAATTTTTTGTTATATTCCTCATTTTAGTTGAAAATTCATTTCTTTGCTTATTAATTTAACTATTTTGTTAAAAATTAATCTTTGTTGGTAGAAAATGAATCTGATTTGTAGAAAATTGATCTTTTTGGTTGAAAATCAATTTTCTGGTTAAAAAATTAATCAGAAAGAAAAATGTATAACGTTAAAAAGTTCGGGAATTTCTAAATTGGTGTTTTGAAACCCTGGTTTTTAAATAACGCGCCTTAAATCAAATTGTATTAGTGGTGGGGGAAAATAGAGGTCAAAGAGTGGTGAAAAGTCGCTCAGAACCTCTTAAAACTAGATAAAGATTCATGAAATAGAGTATTTTCATTTTTTAAGAAGACTTTCAAAGATTCTGCAATATATTTATAAATTTTTTCGTCATTTTCTCCTTGTTAAGAAAAATTTTTTGAATTCTTATGAGTCTCGTAGTCAACTACGAAACTCAAGATACCGACATCATTACTGCTTGATTCAAAACCTACTTAATCCCGTAAAGAACATTTCGATACTAAACTAAAAAAATAATTATCACACCTGTAGTGATAATTGATATTTTCGGTAGTTAAAACTAAAGTTTTCTTATCTTAAACAAATAATATAAATAATAAATATGTCTTTAAACGAGGCTCAAACTCGCAACTAAATTCCACCAATCATAGAGCATACGAGTGATTTCGATAATATTTGAAAAATGTCAATGTCAAAACCGAAATCGATAATTTTGTCAAAAATGGGCCATACTCACTAATGAAAATATAACTTCCCTCTTTGAAGGAACAAAGAGAATGCAGAAAATAGGTTAGAAAGAAGCAAAGGAGGTTAGAATCCCCCTCTCATTTTAAATCCCATTTTTTCTTATCCCTTGATAAAAAATCAGCCTATTATAGGTAAATCGTTATATTTTATTTAACTTTTGGGTTTTTTTGGTCGTCTCCGCCCTCCCGCGCGTTTTGTGACGTCACAAGTCTGTGTTACATATGGCGTCCGAACCGACGCCATCTAACGTCTGGCATTCCTGGATTTTCGTGCGGTGCGGTGGAGCCACGGCTTTCTGTTGTGCGAGGCATTTTGTCGTTCCAATTAGTGTTTTTCGGCTGCTCGAGTGAATTTTTCATACGAAATCGCGATGTTGCAGTCGCATCGTGTCGGATGGTGGTAGGAAAAAAGTGATTTGTGCGCGGGGATAGTTAGTGGGAAGATGAGTTAACCGTGGTGTGTGAAAGCAGCGGTCAACCTCCGAGCCGAGATCATTGCGAGAAAAGTGCATCCACCAGTCAACTTGCCCGGCGTGAGGTAACTTTTCACACCTCCAGAATTTCAGTGAGCAAATTCGCAACCTGGACTTTATCCAGCGGTTGATCATCCACCCTGGATAAAAGTCGATTCGTGTTTATGTTTACTCCCCTAATTACCTCCCCCACCTCTATTCCCGGCCCTTCTCTTGCTTCTTGATATTACTCGGACGCTTCACTACAGTTTACACAGACATGTGTTGCAAACAATTTTAATGATAATTTATAACCTGGAGGGCGAACTTGGATTTATAGCCGATTGGGGCTAGGTGCGAGGCTCGCGCTCGGCACGATTTTTCTATTCTTTCTGGAATCACTAGTTTTTATCACGAGAGCCATTCGTCTTTACTGTGATTCATAACCTGCCGTCTTCCCCTCCTGGGAATCGAAATTCGGTTTAATTCATGAATTCGCAATCCCTGCCTGCTCGTTATTTAGGTATAGATTTTTTTTTCGGAGCAGCTGCTCCGAAATTTTCGGGTATAAAGAAACAACGTTATTTATTCTTGTTTTTTTTTTGTGATTTGAGTGGAATCGAAATCCGGGTTGGGTTATAGATTTTTTTAAGAGAATGCTCCAAAATTGGTTTCTATGCCAACTTCGTGATATTATCAATGAATTTTAAAGAAGGGATTTTTCGTCACTAATAACTATATTAAGTGCTAAAAAATTGTGCGTTTTTATTTCAAAGCCTTTATCTGTTTGAATCAAGGTTGTTTGTTAAGTAAATTGTTTTTATTTGAGCAGAGTGCGCCGAAGAAGAAATTTCTAACAAAATTAAAGTCTTTTGGCACACTATTTGTGTTTATTTAGCTGTTACGAATCAGTCCGAAAGAAAATTAAAAAGAATGTTTTATTATGCAAGAAAAATAAATCAATTTGAGAGAAACATAACTTTACTTAAGTTTCAATTTAAAGACTTGTAGAAGTTTTGCTACGACTTTCAATGTACAATTTTTCAAGGCTACGAAGGAAAATATCCAAGGTCATTAAACTAATATTTCTAGATGCAAGGCAGAATTGAAAAAAAATGTCAAAAAAATTGTTTGGAAAACTATTTTAAATATTTGAACTAGTTTATCGAAGAAAAATGAATCCCATAAATTTGGTAAATTCCTTATTTGTTACGCATTGCCTTCCACTGATATCATTTTAGGAAGTAACGTGGCGTCACGTGACAGAATGTATTTATAAAAGTTTTAAATACTTCTAAAAAAAATGGATATAGGTGATAAATTTCAATGCCGCTCGTTGAGTGAGGTTTACATTATGAAACTGATACCATTATCTCTGGCTTATTTACCTTATTTAAACTTTAATGCTCGCTCTTTTTATTGCCATTTTTCTCAACTAACAGTTTTCATAATATTTTATTTCGTCAATAAGTAGTTTTAATTTAATTATATTCCTGAGTTCCAGATATCGAAATGAGGGATATTTAAACTTGAATATTCTTTACCGAATTTTATAAGACTGGAAAAAACCGGGAAATGACAATGAATTTATTTTTTTTATCTGGAATTTTACAAATTTTTAGACAAAAAATCCTTCCAACTTTGATTGCAACCGTTTTTTAAATAATTAAATTGTTATCTTTTTCAATTGTGATGTCATTCAGTTTATAATGCGTAATTGGAAAGTCTTCCACTTTAAAAATGTTCCCTTTTAGATATTTTTAGTTGATCAACTGTGAATGTAAATAATTAAAAATGAACTGTACTTTCTTTTCATACTGTTTATTCATAACTGTTTCATGTTGAAAATCTCAGTGGTTAAACAAATGTAAATACCCGATTGAAACTTTATAAACTATTTTCAATTTTTAAATAACTTTAAAATAATATATTCATAATTAAAGGCTTCTATTAAATTTCAAATATTGTTTCACTCTAAAATATTCCATTTTAACCATTCAGTTTGAAATTTTTTAATTAAGAAAAAGAACAATTACTCAATATTTTCAAATATTTGACTGTTCATTTAAAATCAGCAATAAGAAATCAAATATTCGAAACTAAAAACAAAGAGCTAAACTTTGAAAATTACATTTTTTATTTTTCTATCTACCAGAAACTGAATTTGTAAGTCAAATTCTAGAATTTTGATGTATAAATAATAATTGAACACCTATTATTCTTAGAAAAAATACGGGTAAGTTGAAGTAATTTTTAGAACTTTTGAAAAAATGCAAAATTATTTTAAAATTTGAAATGATGTCCACGGGCTAATTTAAAACAAAACATAATTTTTTGCACATTTCGAATAAAAAATTTAGAAGCTTTTTAAGAACTGTGAAAGGTATTCATACGAAAATTAAAAATGATTATTTATTTTGAAACATTAATTTAAAGAGAATATTGAAAAAAAATTTAGAAACATTTCCAATGTTGTAAAAAATGAATGTGGAAGATTTAAAGGAAATTTTTTCAATTGGCAGGATTTTAAAAGAATTTGAGAAAAAATTCGAATCATTTTAAAAGATATTAAGTTCTAAACAAATTTCAAAAATAATTTAAAATGTGAAAAAGTGTAAAACAATATGTAGATTTTTCAAGACTTTGAAATAAAATTTTGAAAATTTTTAAGGATTTTAAAACTATTTAAAATAAAAGCATTTAACTTTTAATTTAACAAGTGTTCAGTTTATAAAAAAAAATGTAACTGTTCAATTTTTAATGTTTCTAGCCTAAAATTGCTTAAAATGGTATAATTTTGAAAATTTTTGAATTCAATCATTGATTCTTTAATTTAGAGCATTGAAAATGATAACGTGAATTCTTTCAAAACATTTCAGGGTATTTTTAAAGATTCCGAGAAATTTTTAATAGATTTCAATAATTTGAAGAGATTTTTAAGATTTTAGGGTATTTTAAAAACTTTTGAGGCATTTTCAAACATTTTTATTTTGAAATATTTTAAGGAATTTTAAAAGATTCCAAGGAATTTTTCATTAATTTGAAGGGATTTTTAAACTCTCAATGAATTCTCACTTTAATTCTTCTAAATTTATTCAATTCTATTTAATTCGGGAGATTTTTTTGATTTTTTTTAAACGTTTTTATTTAATTGATCATAACGATCAATTGATAAAATAATCAAAGGGTTTGATTTTTTTTTCAATTTCCTTGGCATTTTCAAGAGCTTTAAAATATTTCAAGGAATTTCAAAAGATTTGAAAGGATATTAAATATTTCAGGTTATTTGAAAAGATTACAAATAAATTTTTAATTGATTTCAATAATTTAATGAGATTTCGAAAGATTTGAAATATTATAGGGTATTTTAAAAGATTCCAAGGTTTTTTCAAAAGATTTAAAAAAATTTCAAAAGATTTCCAAGTGTTTAAATAATTTTAAGGGATTTCAATATTTTAATCTATTTCAAAGAATTTATTCACAAGAAGTGAGGAATTTTGTAGAGTTTCAAAGGTTTTGAAGAGATTTTCAAAGATTTTTTGCAATTCATTTGGATTTCGCTCTGAATTCTTATTAATTTATCCTGAATTCTTTTAAATTCTTCTAAATTCACTCAATTATACTAAATTCAGTGAATTTTTTTCATATTTTTAAATTGTTTTCAATTTATTTGATTGCTTTTTAAATCTAGATTTATTTTTTATGAATTTCATTTTTATTGTAATCAATAGAATTTTTTCGATTAAAAAATATTTTTCCAAAATTATTTAACCCTCGATTTAACCTCACCTTGAATTATTAGGCATTTCGTAAAATTCTTTTCAATTCCCTTGAATTTTTCTAAGCTCGTTCTAGACTTACTGAATTCAATGAATTTTTTAAATATTTTTTAATTGTTTTCAAATCATTTTGAATTTTTTTTAAATCACCTTGAATTTTTATGAATTTAATCAAATTCTTCTTGTTTCCCTTAAATCCCTCTAAATTCATTCCAATTTTACGGAAATGAATGGTGTTTTTGTGAAAATTCGTTTTATTTTTGTTTGAAAATCAATTTTTTCTGCAAATGTAACTTTTTCATTTTTTGTTGAAACTTTTCTTTTTCAGTTGAAAATTCGTCTTTTTTAGTAGACAAATAATCTTTTTGGTTTCAAATTTATACTATTTTTGTTAAAAATTAACTTTGGTTTTCAAAATTTATATTTTCGAGTTGAAAATTGAAATGTTTTACAGAAAAATTGTCTTTTGGCAATTATTTGGTTGAAGATACAACAGTTTTTCGTTTAATTTTAAATTTTTTGTTTAAAAATTCGACCATTTGACCATTATAGTTTAATTTCCAACCTAAACATATAAATTTTCAACAAAAAAAGTTAATTTAGAATTTTAAAAAATTAATTTTCAGGTAACAGTTGAATTTTAATCAAAAAGGTCTTTTAAAAAATTGTTGAATTTTCAACAAAATACTTAAATTTCAAACAAAAAATAATATTTTCAATAAAAAAAGATGGATTCTCACCAACAAATGTAATAGTTCAACGAAAAAAGATTTTATTTAAAATAAAAAACAGTTGAATCCAACCAAAAAATACGATTTTTCAACAAAATAGGTACTTTTCCAACCAAAGAGATGAATTTTCAACTGAAATGATGAATATTCAACCAAAAAAATAGGAATTTTTAACAAAATAGTTCAACTTTTAATCTTGTTGTGGATTTTTCAACCAAAAACGATTAATTGTTGACAAAAAAAAAATTATTCTTATTTCAACCAAAACGGATTTTAATTGTTAATAGAAAAAAGTTGTATTCACCCAAAAAATACGAATTTTCTTTGAAAAATAAATTAATTTTTAACAAACTAGTTAATTATCAAACTCATATTTAAATTTTCAACCAAATTGTAAATTTTTCAACAAAGAGTCAATTTCTTATAAAAAACAATTTTCAAAATAGTCAAGTTTTCAACCGGAAAAGATGAATTCTTAACAAAAAATGAATTGTTGAGGTTTCAACCAAAAATTATTTTCATTTTTAATTGAAAAAAGCTTTATTTATCCAAAAAAGACGAGTTTTCCACAAAATAATTTAATTTTCAACAAACTAGCTAATTTTAGTCATAAAAATTAATTTTCGAAATAGTTTAATTTTTAACTAAAGAAACGATTCTTCAAAGAAAGAGATGAGTGTTTTACTATAAAAAAAATTGATTTTCAACAAACTAGTTCAATTTCAAACAATTGTTCAATCTTGAACCAAAAAATTTTAATTCTTCACCAAAATTATAATAGCTTATATTTTAATCAAAGAGGTCTTTTAATTTAAAAATGCCTTATTCGTCAAAAAAGACGACTATTCAGTAAAATACTTGAATCCAAAAGTAAAAAGACACATTTTCTACAAAATAATTGAATTTTTATCCAAATTGTAAAATTTTCAAGCGGAAGGAAGGATTTTCTACAGAATAGTTAAATTTTCAACCAAAGATATGAATTAACAACCAAAAAATTAATTTTTAACAAATTAGTTAAATTTTTTATCAAGTTGTTAAATTTGCAACCAAAAGAAAGATGAATGCTTAATGAAAAAATGTACCAAAAAGGATTTTAATTTTTAGTTGAGAAAAAAGTTGTATTCATTCAAATAAGACGAATTGTCCACAAAATAATTAAATTTTCCACAAACTAGTTAATTTGCAGCCTAATATTTGAATTTTCAAACAAATTGTAAAGTTTCCTCCAAAAAAGTTTATTTTTAATTTTAAAAAAAGTAATGAATGAAATAAATGAATTTTGAACAAGCTAGCTCAATGTTGAACCAAGTTGTTAAATTTTCATTCAAAAATAAAATACATTTTTTCAGCAAAATATGTACTTTTTAACCGAAAATTTTTGGTTGTTGAAAAATCAATTGTCTTCTAAAAAAATCAATTATTTGGTTGAAGATACAAGAGTTTTTGGTTGAATTTTAATATTTTTTGTTTGAAAATTCGACCATTTGACTGAAAATTCATCTTTGTAGATTACAAAAATTTAAGACATTGGTATAGAATTACACTATTTTGTTGAAAATTGAACCATTTTGTCAGAAAGTCATCTTTTTTGGTCGAAAATTCAACTGTTTTATTGAAAATGCATCTTTCTTGATTAAAAAATTATCTTTTATGGTAGAAAGTTCATCTTGGCTGAAATAAATACATTTTAACCTGAAACCGTTTTATTTGGTTTACAAAAGGAAAAATAAAAAATGGGTCAGTGAAAATTCAGGGAGTTTTGAAAGTGAAGTTTTGCCTAGTTTAATTCAATTTTTTTGTATATTTAATTTATAAAAAAAATATATATAGATGGTAAATTGACATACTTCAGACCATAGAAATATTTATTTAATGAAATGTATATTTAAATTTGTTCAAATAACTTGAATTAATTTGGTGTTTTTCTATTTCAGAGTTTGAGAGTTCGTGACAATTAATTGAGAAGGGGGCATGAGTGCATCTGCAATAAAGTCATCAATGCCAGGAGTAGGTGCATCCCCGTCGTCCACCGGACATTCGATGTTGCCGATGAACATGATGGCCCAGAAGGTAGTCCCAGGATCAGAATCCGGCAGTGGAATGAAGCCCTTAACCAGTAGCGGTTTAAGTTACGTCACGCTACAGCCAGCGAACCACCCCCAGCAGCCCCTGAGTCTCGTGCAAGACCATAGAGCTCCTGTCTATCAGCCACCCACCACTTATTCGACCAATAGTGCCGAGAAGGAAGCCGAACCCGAAAAGGTCATTGCCAATGGCGTCGAGCCCACAAAATCCGAAACTCAACAGGATCAGGTTCTCTCAAAGCCGAGCGAATCTAGCAGAAATAACAATTTGAGCCCGGAAACTCCCGGCCAGGAGTCGCAGTCTCAAGAGAAGAAGCAGTCAGGATCGCAATCCGAACCAGGAGGTCAGGCTGGTAAATCAGAGGCACCAGGTTCGTCAAGACGACTAAATTACAGGGATCATAGTCCCTTTTCTTGCCTGCAGGCCTCACAGACCGGTCACTATATCCTCTATTGTACCCTATATTCAGTGAAGGTCCCTAAAGTACCCTATTTTCAATATTTGGTCCCTATGGTACCCTATTTACAGCCCATAACTTTTTAAAATATTTATAAAAAGATCAAAGCTTTCAACAGTCAGGCATTTTGAAAAAAATAGCAAAAATCAGGGAATTTATATAAGAAGTAACTGTAAAAAATAATCAGGGCTGCCAAACAGTCATTATTAGTCACTTTTTTTCTTAAATCACTTTTTAAAATGAAAAGATTGCATTAGTCACTTTTCTTTCTAAATTAACTCATGGATTAATCACTAATCAATTCGGGTCTATACCTATTTCTGAACTATCTTGAATTATGTTAAAATATTTCATGCTATTTTTAAAGTTTACGAAAATTTGTTAATAGATTTCAATAATTTAAAAAGATTCCAAGGAATTATTAATTAATTTCATAAATTTGAAGGGATTTCAGAGCGTTAAAAATATAATAGGCTAAAGAATTTTCTAGAATTTCGGAAGATATGGCAGGACTTTACAGGACCCATAAGGTTTTATCATATTCTAAAAGATTTCACAGAATTCAGGGCTCGAAACGGTTTACTTTTTAGTAGCTTAGTTACTTTTTTGTTCTGCGGTTACTAAAAAGTTACTTTTTGTTACATTGTTCGCCCGAAATAACGAAATGAATTAATTCATTAATCGTATTATTTAAAAACGTGTGAAAATGTAAACATTCAAATTTTTTCAGTAAATTTGGTACTTAAGAGCCGGGAAAATTGGGGAATAACAATAAAATAATAATTAGTTTGTATGTAAAATGTATAATTGAATTATTATGAATCCTGGTAAAAATGGGGATTTAGCTAAAAGTGCTAGTTTTTAATTTTAATTTTAAATCTTTTTTGTTGTAATATCGAACTATGTATTATATTTTTCGATGAGAATTTATCTCTGGTTGAAATTCGGTTACAAGTTGAACGATTTTTTTTAACTTTATTTTTTTAGTTGAAAATTCATCATTCTAGTTGAAAATTCGTCTGTTTTGGTAGAAAATTCATCCTCTTGGTCAGAAATGAACTTATTTTGTTTAAAATTCGTTTTTTTTTGGTTGAAGATTTCCCTGTTTTCGTAGAAAATTCAACTGTTTGGATAACAGATAACTTCTTTGTCAAAAATCCATATATACTGGTTGAAGAATTAACTGTTTTGTAAAAATTGGTCTTTTTGGCTTAAAAACTCAACAATTTGGTTGAAAAATAACCTATTTTCTTGAAAAATCGTCTTTTTTAAAATAAATTATACTTTTTTTATAATAAATTGAAATCTGTTTTGGTTATTATATCAACTATTACATTTTTCGTTAACAATTCATCTTCTTTAGTCAAAAAAATTCAAAAGTTTTGTTAAAAGTTTAACTACTTTCTTAAACATACATTTTTTTTTTTGAAGATTCATAATTTTACTAGAAACTTTGTCTTTTTTGGTAAAAAAATCTGTCTTTTTGGTTACTTTTTTGAGAGGAGTATGGTTACTATTTTTTTAAGCTTGAGCAGTTCCGAGCCATGAGGACTTGATAAGATTTACCGAAGATTGTAATGATTTTAAGGGATTTTAAAGCTCTTAATATATTTTAATACATTTTCCAGGAAACATCATCATAGAATTTCACGAGATTTACTAATATTTTAGTGGATTTTATGGGTTTCAAAGATTTTAAGAGTTTTGAAATTAGTTTTTGGAATTCAGCCTGACTTCTTATTATTTTATCCGGAATTCTTTTAAATTCTTTTGATTTTTTTTGTATTCAATTGATAAAATGATCAAAGGCTTTGAAATATTTTAAGGTATTTTTTTTTTAATTCTTCGGTATTTTCAAGAGCTTTAAAAAATTGCAAGGGGTTGCAACATTTTTTGAAAGATTTGAAATATTTTAGGACATTTCAAAAGATTCCCAGAAATTCTTGATTTATTTCAATAGTTTGAAGGGATTTCAAAGGCTGAAATATTTTATGATATTTTAAAAGATTACATTGCATTTTCAAGAGAATTAAACAATTTTCACTTTTTCGGTTAGAAATTAGTATTCTTTTTGAATGTTTGATGATAGCAATGACAAATGTTTCCTTAATGATTTATTTGTTAATTTTGTAGATTTGAAGGACATCGTCGAATGTGACGATATCGCTAACGAATGCAATCGAGAAACTAACCTTGAAAGATAAATCAATTTTGTAGTTTTAAATCAAAAACATATTTATAGATGTAACAGGCTTTCAGAGGCCAAAATGCTCTAAGCATAGAGGAAATAAGGAGATTTTGCTCGAAAATAGAAGAATAAATTCTTTTAAATAAAATTGATGTAGATACTAATGTTAAATTCAAATTGAGACGATTTAAATTCTTAATATTTTTAGTTAAAATATTATATTTTCAAATAGAGACGAATTTTCAACAAAGTAGTTCAACCTTTAACCAAGTAGTTCATGTTTCAAGTAAAAAATGTTTTGATTCGATAACGCGAACAATTCAATTGAACTAAAAAATACAATTTTTCTACAAAAAAAAATTTAATTTTCAACAAACAAGCTAATTTTGAACCATATTGTTAAATTTTCAAGCAAAAGAGATAAATTTAAAAAAATTGTTGAATTTTCAACAAAATAATTAAATAAAAAAAATGGTTAACCAAAGAAGATGAATTGTCAGCATCAAATGTAATAGTTCAACGAAAAAGATTTTATTTAAAATAAAAAAACACTTGAATTCAACCGTCTTTGTTGAATTTGCAACCAAAAAATATGAATTCTTAACCAAAAAGGATTTTAATTTTTAATTGAAAAAGTTGTATTCATATAAATAAGAATTTTCTACTAAATAATTTAATTCTCAACAAACTAGTTAATTATCAACCTAATATTTGAATTATCAACCAAATTGTAAAATTTCCAACAAAGAAGTTAATTTTTAATCATAAAAACTAATTTTAAAAATATATAGATTTTCAGCAAGAGATGATTCTGTTACTGTTGAATTTTCAACGAAAAATATGAACTCTTAACGAAAAATGTAATAGTTTATATTTTAATAAAAAGGTTGTTTAATTTTAAAAAGTCTTATTCATACAAAAAAGATGATTTTTCAATAAAATAGTTGAGTACAAAACTAGTTCAATTTTTAACCAACAAACTAGTTAATTTTGAAACTAATATATAAATTTTCAAGCAAATTGTAAAATTTCCTCCAAAAAAGTTAATTTGTTGAACAAGCTGGTTCAATGTTTAACCAAGTTGTTGAATTTTGATTCAAAAATAAAATTTTTTAACAAAACATGTAATAGTCGATATTTCAACCAAAAAGGATTTTAATTTTTAATTTAAAAAGTTAAATTTATCCACAAAATATGAATGTTCAATAAAGTATTTGAATACTTAATAGCCAAAACCGATTAATTTCCAACCAAACAGTTGCATTTTTATTCAAATAGTTGAATTCACTACCAAAAATAGCTGATTTTTTAACCCAACAAGAAAAATTTTCGACAAAGCAGATGATTTTTCAATTCAAAAGGACGACTTTTTAACAAAATTGTTAAGACTGTTAAGCCTGCCATAAATAAGTAGAAATTTTAAATTAATTTTTAATAATTTTTGAATTTCAATAAAACACGTAAAATGGCACATCAGAGAATAGTATAGTAAAGTGTGTCTGTAGAAACAAAATTTTGGAAATCAAAAATAATATGCAAAAAAAAATGTAGCTTCTTGAATTTTTTCTGATTTTTTTTACCAGTAGAAAGTTTTGAAGCTAAAAAAATTGTTAACACAAAAATGGCTAGAATACTTGCTATGGAAAAGGCGCTACTTTTAGAGGGCACTTTTCTTAAATATTCTTGAGACACCAATATATTATGAAAAAATGTAATAATAAATTAAATCCCCAGGCTCGGAACGGGTTACTTTTTAGTAATTTGGTTTCTTTTTTGATCTGCGGTTACTAAAACGTGACTTATTTCATGAAAAGGTTACTTTTGGTTACATTTTTCGTCCGAAATAACGAAATGAATTAATTCATTAATCGTATTATTTAAAAACTTGTGAAAAATGTAAAAATTCAATTTTTTTCAGTAAATTTGGCACTTTAGAGCCGGCAAAATGAGGGAAAAACAATAAAATAATAATTAGTTCGTGTGTAACATGGTATAAAAAGGCAATATATAGAATTCCTGAAGAAAAACAAGAATTCAACGATAAAATTTGGACAACCGCCACAAAATGCTCCTATTGTAATTCTTAAAAAACAAAATGAAAAAATTTGTTTCTTTGGACAAAAATAAAAAAGAGGAAAGAAAAATGAAAAGGCAACCAACCAAATCCCCTTCCTTCTCTTTTTTATTCCTTCCATCTTTTTTATTTTTATTACTATCAAATCACAATAAAAAAGCATGCAAAGTATTTACCAACGTTTCGGTGCTCACACAGCACCATTATCAAGGCTGATTCGTCACAACAAACAAGAAATAAGAGAAAGTCAAGACTCATGAAAAGTAAATGTAATTAATCATACTTGAATAACTTTCGTTTAATCTATCTGAATCAGTTTTTAAATTAATAGATGACTTATTTTGTTTTTAATATAAAGCATTTCCATGAATACTCTTTCTCTCATTACTTTTTTTTTAGCGTCGTTGCTTGGTCGCTGTTCGCACCTGTTTTAATTTTTCTTGTCTTGATAATTGTGCTGTGTGAGCACCGAAACGTTGGTAAATACTTTGCATGCTTTTTTATTGTGATTTGGTAATAATAAAAATAAAAAAGACGAAAGAAATAAAAAAGAGAAGCAAGGGGATTTGGTTGGTTGCCTTCTCATTTTTCTTTCCTCTTTTTTATTTTTGTCCAAAGAAACAAATTTTTTTATTTCGTTTTTTAGGAATTGCAAGAGGAGCATTTTGTGGTGGTTGTCCAAATTTTATCGTCGAATTCTTGGTTTTTTCAGGAATTCTATATATTTACTTGATTATTGGACGTTAAATGGGATTTTGAATTTTATTTTAGTCTGATTCAAAATTCTTGAATTTGTATAATAGGGCTATCCATTGAATTATTATGAATCCTTATAAAAATCGCAAGTTAGCTAAAATTGCTAGTTCTTAAATTTAAATCTTTTTCGTTACAATTTTAGTTTAAACTTCTTTTTTTTTTAGAAAATTAATTTTCTTGATTGAAAATCATCCCTTTGTTTTAAAATACATAATTTCATTTGAAAATTCATGTTTTTTGTTAGAAATATACTTATTTTGTTGAAAATTCGTCTTTTTCGGTTGAAGATTCCCCTGGTTTCGTAGAAAATTCAACTATTTGGATGACAGATAACTTTTTTTCAAAAATCCATATTTACTGGTTAAAAATTCAATTGTTTTGTAAAAATTGGTCTTTTTGGCTTACAAACTCAAGAATTTGGTTGAAAAATAACTTATTGTGTTGAAAAATCGTATTTTTTAAATGAATTCTCCTGTTTTCTATATTGCATTAAAATATTTTTTGGTTATTGTATCAACTATTACATTTTTCGTTAACAATTCATCTTTTTTAGTAAGAAAAATTCATAATTTTGGTGGAAACTTCTTGTTTAGAAATTATTCTTTTCTGTTAAAAATTCAAGTATTCCAGTTAAATATTTATCATTTAATTTGAAAATTCATCTTTGAGGTTGGAAATAAAATTACTTGGTTGAAAGTTAAACTCTTTTGTTACAATTTTTTTTAAGATTAGTCGTTTTAATTAAAAATTAATTTCTTTGGTTGAAAAATGAGCTGTTTCATTGAAAACTTGTTCTTTCTTTGGATGATTTTCGGTTAAAAATTGTTTTTTTGTTTTGTTTTTTAGCTGAAAATGTAACTATTATTGCAGTCGAATATTCCATAATTTTAGTTAAAAATTCATCTCTTTGGTTGGGCATTCAATTTAATTTTGTTTTAAACATATACGAAGTTTAAAAAAATTAATCTTCTATATCTATTCTTTTTTGAAAATTTAGGAAATCATTCAAAATGTTTTGAAATCTTTTTCAATTTTCTCTTAAAATTTATTTTTCAAAATAAAAAATTATTTGAAATTTTTTTAGGTATCTCAAGATATTTTTTTGTTCTCTTGAAACCTATCAAAATTCTTGAAATGCTCCTTTTTTCAAAATCTTTAATAATCAACAGTTTTTAAACTTTTTTTTGCAATCTTTAAGAGTTTTGAAATCTTTTCCAATTTTCTCTTAAAATTTATTTTAAAAGTTGAAAATTTATTTGTATTTTCCCAGAAATATCAAGAAAATTTGTGTATTCTCTTGAAACCTTTAAAAAATTTTAAAAAGTTTCTAATTTTTTTTTAATCTTCGAATTTTAATGATTTGAAAATTCAAATTTTTTGTTAAAAATGTATTTTTTGTTGAAAATTCGTCTTTTTCGGTTGAAGACTCTCCTCTCTTCATAGAAAATTCAACTATTTGGTTGACAGATCACTTTTTTGTTAAAAATCCATATTTACTGGTTGTAAATTCAACTGTTTTATAAAAATTGGTCTTTTTGGATTAAAAACTCAACAATTTGGTTGAAAGATAGCCTATTTTGTTGAAAAATCGTCTTTTAAATGAATTATACATTTTTTTATAATAAATTGAAATCTTTTTTGGTTCTTATATCAACTATTACATTTTTCGTTGACAATTCATCTTTTTTAGTCAGAAAAATTCAACCATTTTGTTAAAATTTGAACTACTTTCTTAAATTTACATTTTTTTGGTGAAGATTCATAATTTTGGTGGAAACTTCTGGTTTAAAAATTATTCTTTTCGGTTAAAAATGCAAGTATTTCAGTTAAGTATTTATCATTTTAGTTGAAAATTCATCTTTGTGGTTGGAAATAAAACTACTTGGTTGAAAGTTAAACTCTTTTGTTGCAATTTTTTATCAAGATTAGTCGTTTTAATTAAAAATTAATTTCTTTGGTTGAAAAATGAGCTGTTTCATTGAAAACTTGTTCTTTCTTTGGATGATTTTCGGTTAAAAATTGTTTTTTTGTTTTGTTTTTTAGCTGAAAATGTAACTATTATTGCAGTCGAATATTCCATAATTTTAGTTAAAAATTCATCTCTTTGGTTGGACATTCATTTTTTGACTAAAAATTTAATTATTCAATTTTTGGTCGAAATTTTTTTTTTTCAGTTGAAAATTCGTATTTTTTGGTATAAATTAGTCTTCTGGATTGAAACTTCATCTGTTTGGTCAAAAATTCAATTATTCTAGTTAAAGATTCATCATTTCACTTAAAAATTCATCTTTTCGATTTAAAACTCAACTATTCCAGTTGAATGTTAACAATTTTATTTGAAAATTCATCACTTTGTTTGAAAATGTAACTATTTTTTTGAAATTTAGTTTTTTTGTTGTTGAAAGTAACTTTTTTAACTGAAAATTCAACTTATTCCAATTGAAAATTCTATAGTTGTAGTTCAAAATCCATCTGTTTGATTAAACATTAATTTAATTTAAAGTTAAATCTATATTTACTGGTTGATAATTCAACTGTTTTGTAAAAATTGGTCTTTTTGGCTTTAAAACTGAAGAATTTGGTTGAAAAATAACCTATTTTTTGAAAACCCGTATTTTTTAAATGAATTCTACTGTTTTTTGTATTAAATTAAAATCTTGTTGGTTATTGTGTCAACTATTACACTTTTCGTTAACAAATCATCTTTTTTAGTCAGAAAAATTCAACTATTTTGTTAAAAGTTGATCTACTTTCTTAAAATACATTTTTTTGTTGAACATTCATAATTTTGGTGGAAACTTCGTATTTTTTTGGTAAAAAATCTTTCTTTTTTGTTACTTTTTTGAGAGAAGTATCGTTACTATTTTACTATTTTAATGATTTTAAGGGATTTTAAAGCTCCCAATATATTTTAATACATTTTCCAGGAAATATCATCATAGAATTTCACGAGATTTAATAATATTTTAGTTGATTTTGAAGGATTCAAAGATTTGAAGAGTTTTGAAATTAATTTTTGGAATTCACCCTGACTTCTTATTATTTTATCCTGAATTCTTTTAAATTCTTTTGATTAAAATGATAGATTAACCAAGTTTGCTCTATGAATCACTAATAATATCCTTTTCTATTTATTAAATTTCAGCTGGCAGCACTCAAGTCCAAAGTAAAACCGATGAGAAGAAATCGCCCGTGAATAATGGCTCTAAGGACACGGAAGCGGCTCCAGCTTCGTCGCCAAATAAATTGACACCATCGCAAAAGGTTGATGAATCACCGAAGAGTGATGCCCCAAAACCAAAACCCCAAGCCTCGGCTGCTAAACCAGTTGCGGAAAGTACCACAACTGTTTCTCCGAAATCGGACGCCAAGGTGACCAGCTCGGCGAGGGCCACGAAGAGGAAACCGAAAGAGCCGAAGGATGTGAAGGGAGCAGCCAGTGGTGGCGGTCCAAAACCGAAGAGAAACCGCATCAAAACTCAACCTTACCAGAGTCCACTTCCGGAAATCGCAATGATTGTCAAGACTCTGTCGAAACCCGTGTCTACCAAAGCTCCCGACGACAAGCTGATCGTTTTCTACAAGTACGTTTCGCTGATTTTTAAGGATTTATAGCGTCTAGCGACCTTGAAGACCTTGAATTTTTGTTGAACCTTGAAAATCTGGAAATCTCCTTGAATTTTTCACGAGAACATTGAATTAATTTTTTTTGTTAAATAGGTTTTTTATTGAAATTCGAAAAGTAATTTAAATCTTGTTGTCTATTATAAAAGAAACATCTCGTTCAGAAGAAACCTTGCTACTGAAAAGTTTTTTTATTTATCTTTTACTTATTACGCAATAAATAAAGAGATTTCTAGGCATTTTTTGTACACTTTAAACATTATTTTATAGATTGCAAGGAACCAGGGTGTCTAGTGTCCTGGAAAACCTAGAAAAGTCATTGAATTAGTTTTTACCTGGAAAAACCTGGAAAAGTCCTTGAATTTTGCTCATGGTTCTGGAATTTTTTTTCGTTTAAAGAAAAAATAGTTTTTAAAACTGTTTCTCTGCTGAACGAAAAAAGATTACCTTTTTAACAAGAGACTGTTTATTTTATCACTGTGAAAATCACGAAACTACAATCGAAATTATATTCGAATATTAATGGTTAGAGCAAATAAAAAATTGCTCGGGGCAAAGTTAGAAAATTTTGAAAATGAAGTTTGGGTCTAGTAATAATTTTAGTTAGTAATTGATTTGCCTTGTTTTTTTTATTTCTTCTCTTACAGTTGCTTTATCCTGACGACTGTAATTGTAGTGAAGAACTTTATTATTTAGTTGTAAATTCAACCATTTTTATTAAAAAGTCATACTTTTTATTTGAAATATATACTATTACATTATTCGTTGAGAATTCATATTTTTTGGTTGAAAAATAATTTTTTTAACTGAAAACGTAACTATTTCATTTTTGGCTGATAATTGATATTTTTTAAATTGAATTACTTGGGTAAAACTTAAACCACTTTGTTAAAGATTTGTTTGAGGGTTGATATCTTTGATTGAAAATTAAAATATTTTGCTGTAAATACTTTTTTCCATTTAAAATTAATTTTTTAACATACAAATGTAACTTTTACATTTTTTTGTTGTTGAAATTTAATCTTTTCAAGTCAAAAATTGGTCTTTATTGGTAGAAAACTAATCCTGTTTGTGGAAATTTTCTCTTTCTTGATTAAAACTGCAATTTTTTGGTTAAAAATTGACTTTTTTGTTGAAAACTCGTATTTTCGGGTTGAAAATGCTATATTTTGGCTTGAATGTTCAACAATTTCTTTGACAGTTTTTCCTGTCTTGGCTGAAAATTTTTTATTTGTTTAAAATTCGTCTTTTTTATTAGAAAACTTGTCTTTTTGGTAGAAAATTAATAATTTCGCGTTGAAAATTCATCTGTTCTGTAGAAATTTTGTTTTTTGTTTGTTTCTTTGTTAACCTACTCTATTAAACATTCATTCTTTGGTTGCAGAATTGCAGATTCATCATTTTAGTTGAAAATTCATCTCCGGTTCAAGATTCAGTTATTTAGTTGACATTTTTTCTACTGAAAATTAATCATTTTCAATTGAAAATTAAATTATTAATTTGCAAATTGGTGTATTTTGTTGAAAATTTGTCTTTTTTTTTTTAAATTAATTTTCTTTAAAAAATTTTATTCTCTTTATAAAAATTCAACGAAAATTCAGCTATTCCATGTTAGGTTTAAAATTGATCGTTTTTAGTCGAAAATTCAACTATTAAATTTTTCATTAAAAATTCACCTTTCTTGGTTTAAAATTCAACATCTTGGTTGAACGTAGAAATAGTATGTTGAAAACTCATTTCATTTGTTGAAAATTTAACTATTCTGTCAAGAATTATTTTTTTTCCAATTAAAATTATTATTTTTTTGTTGAAAATTGAACTACTCCTGTTTTTGTTGAGAATGCATCTTTTTTTCGGTACATTTATCTTTTTTGATAGAAATTAAAAATCTCCTCAATTGAAAATTCAGCTACTTGATTGAAAATTAAAATAGTTTTCTTCAAATTTATTATATTGGTTGAAGATTTACCTATTTTGTTGAAAATTCTTTTTTTTTTTTTTTGCAAATTGGTTTATTTGGTTGAAAATGTATGTTTTTTTGGTAGAAAATTAATTTTCTCCGTTGAAAGTTCGTCGTTTTGGTTAAGAATTCATCTTTTCAGGTTAAAAGTTAAACTACTTGGTTAAAAATTTAACTAATGTGTTTAATTTTTTTTTAATTCAACTCTTTGGTTGAAAATTTAACTGTTTTATTGAAAATTCATTTTTTTGTTGTTGAAATACCAACTATTTAATTTTTCGTTGAGAAATCCTTTTTGTCGAGCATTCCAATTTTCGTGTTGAAAGTTCAACTATTTTTGTTTAACATTTAATTTTTTTTTCAAAATAAGACTATCTGGTTGGATAATCATTTTTGTAATTTCTAGTATTTTGTTGAAAAATTAACATTTTTGGTTAGAAAATAAACCTAAATTAGCTTAAAATTCGATAACTCAGTCAAATGTCAACCAATTCTACCTGGAAAAATGTATTTTTCTGTCCTGAAAAACCTGGAAAAGTCCTAGAATTTTTGTTTGAAGAAATGCTAGACACCCTGAATGAACAGACATTAATATTCAGGGTGCGTCTTGACCGGGAAATGACGGGGAATTTTGTTGACTGGGAAATGACCGGGAATTTACTTCTGATCGTAGAAAAATTCAAGTTTTCATTATTTTCATCATTTTGGTAAATTTAGAAAAGTTCAAGATTCATTATTTTATTTTAAAACTCTTCTCTGGTTGAATATGTAACTGATTTGTTAAAAATCTATTTATCTCTTTTTTTTTTTGTGAAAATTCAACTATTTGGTTCAAAATTGATATTTTGCATTCAAAAATTTAACTGTTTGTTTGAAAATGTATGTACTTTATAGAAAATTCGTCTTTTTGTAGATAGTTTATCTTTATGGTTAAAAATTCATCTTTTTCCCATAAAATTTAACTATTCCAGTTGAAGATTCATCATTTCAGTTAAAAATTCATCATTTTAGTTGAAAATTAATTTCTTCAACTAAATATTTAACTGTTCCATTTTTAGTTGAAGATTGAACTTTTCTAGGTCAAAATTCGACAATTTGGATGGAAATTTGTCTTTTCTAATTAAAAATTCAACAATTTCGTTCAATATTCGTGTATTTTGTTAAAAAATCGATATTTTTTTGTAGAAAATTATCTTTTTATTTGAAAATTAATCTTGTTTAAAAATTCATCTCTTTGGTTGGAAATTCAAGTGTTCCAGTAAATTATGCATAGTTTTAGTTAAAAATTCATTTGTTCGGTTTAAAAATTAACTATTCCAGATGAAGATTCATAATTTTATTTGAAAATTCATCACTCTGGTTGAAAGTTGAACTATTTTGTTGAAAATTAATTTTTTCAACTGAAAGTTTAACTATTCCATTTTTTGTAAAAGAAAGGAATATTTTTTAGTGCAAAATTTAAGTATTTCTTCTCTAATTTCGTCTCTGCTAATATAGAATGTTAAAGTATATATTTTTTTGTGATATTCAACTTACAAACTATAAAAATTATTAGTTGAAAATTTCGATGTTAATTCAGTTTCAGAATTAGAATGAGCCAAGGCCATGTAACGTATTTTTAAAGGGTTTCACCACTCGGTTTTTTAGTGTACACCTAATTACAAAGATTTAAAAAAGGCGTGTATACCAGATTTCAAATATTTCAAATCAATTTCACAAAGCTTTCAAAAATTTCAAAAGATTTAAAGGATTTTAAAGATTTGATAAAGTTTACAGTACACCAGATTTCTAGGATTTCGAAAGATCTTGAAGATTTGAAACGATTTCAAAAGGTTTAAAAACATTTTAGAAGATTTGAAAAGATTTTACTGAGATTTCAAATAATTCAATGATTTCAACAAATAAAAAAAGATTTGCCAAATAAAGATTGAAGAAAAATTTCACAAATATTTGAAATGATTTGACAAAAATTTCACAAAAAATTCACAAAGATTTTAAACATTTCGTAAAGATTATAATGATTTCAAAGATTTCAAAACATTTCAAAGATTTTAAACGATTTCAAATATTTCGGTGACTTCAAAAGAATACGAAAGATTTCACGAAAAAAGATTAAAGACAGCTTTCACAAATATTTCAAAGATTTCATACCAATTTCAAACAATTTCACAAAGATTTCAAGGATTTTAAAGTTTTCAAAGATTTCAAATATTTTACAAAAAATTGAAAAGATTCCAAAAGTTTTTCATAGAAATTTGAAGATTTCACAACGATTTTAAGTACTTAAAGAGATTTCAAAGACGACTTATGTTCGAAAAAAATTAAGAATTTGTTTATTTATGGTTCTGCCTTCTTTAGAAATTATTGACTAATAAAAAATGAAATGGCTCACTTTTTTATATGTGTAACAAACGGTTATTTCATTATTTGATGTAAAAAAAAGAAGACCTGGAAAAGCTTGACTTCTTGACCTGGAAAACCCGGAAAATACCTTGAATTTCGTTCCTAAGAATCGCTGAACACCCGTTTAGGTGTGAGCAAGAGAGGCTGTATTTAATTTAATTTTTTGTGATTTCAGAAACGAGTTTTTGGCAGTACGAAATACCGAGGGAAGTTTCTTCGTTTGCCAGGCTATGCAAAATATTTATAAGAGCAGCAAGCGCATTCGCATTCGCTGGTTGTCCCAGGATAAGAATAACGGGGAAATATATTCGCCTGACTTCTATGATCACACAGGTAATTTATTTGGGAAGATTTTAGGAGGCAGATAATCAAATTTTGAAGTCACAGACCGGTCCCTTTATTTTCTGTTGTATCCTATATTCAGTTAAGGTCCCTAAAGTATCCTATTTTCAAGATTTAGTTCCTATGGTACCTTATTTGCGGCCCATTAATATAACTTTAAAAAAATGTATGTTGAGATCAAAGCTTCCAGGAATCAGGAATTTTGAAAAAAGTAGCAAATCAGGGATTTTCTGTAAGAACCCTGTTGGAAATTTTTTTAGCAAAAAGTACCGAAAACTAAAACTGTTTTACAGGAAACTACAAATAAATACAATTTACAACAAAAATTACAGGAAAGTACAACTTCTTTCTATTATTGAGACGATTTTGGTACTTTTTCTGTATTTTTTGTTGTACATTGTTGTATTTTATTGTAGTTTTAAATTTAAAAATGTTAATTGAAACGCTCAGTAATTTCCGCGTATAAAATTAAGGCTTTAGAAACTTCTCAATTGAAAATTATTAAATTAAAAGCCGTTAAACTGCAAAATTAAAATTTTTAACTTTTATACATTCTACAGTTAAAATATTTGAAACAGTAGATGTATAAATACACGCTATTTTGTAATTTTAACCATTTTTAAGCCATAAACATTAATTTATACATTAAAATTTGTTTTGAAATCTTTTTAAATATTTCCTTACAAAATTGTTTTAAAAAAATCATCTGAAAAATTTCCAGGAATCTAATAATAATTTTATTATCTTTGAACTCGAACATTCTCAATTTATTTTAATCCTGCAAAAGTAAAAAAATATATTTTAAAATCACCCACATTCTTTTTTGAAAATTTTGGAAATCTTATTAAATGTTCTTTTTGAACTAATTTTTCAGAACAAAAATTATTGCTAGTTTTTCTAGGAATTTTGATACAAATTTTGTATTCATTTAGAACCTAAATTTTGTGTACGAAATCTTAAAAAATATGCATTGTGTTTTAAATGTTTTGAAATCTTTTCTCGATTTAAATTATTTTGGAATCTTTTCAAAACTTCTAAATATATTTTAAACTTACTCGATTATTTTCCAAATAATAATTGTTCAATTTTTTTTAACATTCAAAAAAAATTTTATCTCTTTAAATACTCTCTTAAAATTAATTTTTCAAAATCAAAAATCATTGTAAATTTTCATAGCAAAGATAAGTAATTTTTTCATTTTCTCAAAACCTTCAAAGATGAATAAAAAGCTTCAAAATTTTATTTCGAAATCTTCAAAGATCTGAATGTAGTTTTTTATTTTTCAAAATATTTTTTAGTTTTAAATTCAGTTTGGATCTTCTCAAAACCGAGCTTAGAACTTGTAAATATCTCTTAAAGTAGCCCACATTTTTTGCAAACTGATAATTGTTCAATTGTTATTTATGCGACAAAATTCAATAATTTCACTTACATATTAAAAATTTGTTAAATTGAACAATTAAAATTGTAACGTATAAAGTCTTAATTTAACACTGAAATATTAACGATTCACGGTTTTCTATTCAAATAGTTCAGTTTAAAATTAGTTTTTAATATTTGATTTATAATTGCTCATTTTAAATGAAAATTATTGCTAAAAATTCAAAAAAATCTCTTACTTAATTAAAAAATTTCAAATTAAATTGGTTCAAATTTAATATTTCAAATTGAAACAACATTTGTATAGGTTTTGGAATTGAATAAGAGTTTTTTTTTTACATTTCTACAATAAACTACCAGCATATTCAACATAATTTTAAGTACAGTTTTCCAATATTTCAGCTTTTGTGAAATCTTCTATTTTTTTGGTAAAGATTTGAAATTTTCTACAATAATTTTCGTAAAATTAAAAGTGTTTTATGGCGTTTTATGACTTTTTATGACGTCAAACATCCAAATTAAAAAATGTGAAATTCTGTAGTTTTCTGTAATACCTCGTGGATTTTTACAACACAGTAGAAAAAATATTAAAAATTTATACAGGTTTTTGAATTGTAAAAACTTGTATTTTATTGTTAATTTTTTTACTTTTACACAAGAAAATACAAGAAAAAGTTAGCTATTTGTATTTGACTGTATTTTTTGGTTAAATTTTGTACATTTAAAAAAAAGCACATGCTTAAACAAATTTTTTTTCACTTTTTCAAACAAAAAGATCACATTAGTTACTTTCCTTTCAATAAATTAACTCATGTCTTAATCACTATTCAATTCAGAGCTATACCTATTTCTGAATTGTCTTGAATTCTTTTGAAATATTTCAGATTATTTTTAAAGATTCCGAGACATTTTTAATAGATTGCAATCATTTTAAGAGATTTTTAAGAATTTAGGGTATTTTAAAAACTTCTAAGGGATTTCAAGAGCTTTTAATTTGAAATATTTTGGGGAATATAAAGACATTCCAAGGAATTTTTCATTAATTTGATGAGGGGATTTCAAAGAGTTTGAAATATTTAAAGATAAAGAATTTTCTAGCATTTCAGACGATATGGAACGATTTTACAGGATTTTATAATATTTTAGTGGAGTTCAAAGAATTTAATTACGAGAAGTGAGGTATTTCGTAGAGTTTTTTTTAAGATTTGAAGAGATTTGGAATTCGCCCTGAATTCTTATTAATTTATCCTAAATTCTTTGGAATTCTCTTTAATTTTTTTTAATTCACTTGAATTATTCTAAGTTTACTCAATTCTACTTAATTCAATGGCTTTTTTTTAATTTTTAAAATTTTTTGTATTTCATGGATCCTCAGGATCAATTGATAAAATGATCAAGGGATTTGAAATATTTTCAACTATTTTTGTTCAAATTCCTTGGCATTTTTAAGAGCTTTAAACAATTCCAAAATATTTCAAATATTTTAGGTTATTTTAAAAGATTACAACGAAATTTTTGATTTCAATCATTTTATGGGATTTCAAAGGATTTTAAATATTTTAGGAAATTTTAAACAATTCCCAGAATTTGTTTATTTATTTCAATAGTTTCAAGAGATTTTGAAGACGGAAATATTTTAGGATATTTTAAAAGAATCCAGGGCATTTTTGAGAGATTTAAACAATTTCAAGGGATTTCCAAGGGTTTTAATAATTTTGAGGAATTTTAAAAAATTTGCATGCAGTTGTTAAATTTCAAAAGGTATGGAACGATTTTACAGGACCTAAAAGTTTTTTATTCAATTTATCTTGAAGCCTTTGAAACTCACCTTAAATTCTTAGGCATTTCATCCAATTCTTTTGAATTTCCTTGAACTTTTCTCAGCTCATTTCAAAATTACTGAATTCATTGTAGTTTTTTCATATTTTGAAGTTGTTTTCAATTCATTTGAATTTTTTAAAATTCACCTTGAATTTTGATTAATTTCATCTATTTTTTTTCTTTTAAATTCCTCTAACTTCATTCCAATTTTACGGAAATCAATTGAATTTTTTAAAAATATTTTTTCTAATTCATTTGATTTTTCCCCATAGGGACTGTGAGGCATGAGTGTTACAAATATTATTATGTTAAGTATCTTACAACTTTGTTAGAATGCCTTTTTTGAGTTAGACTTGATTTTATTTTACAGACTTCGACTGCATATTGACAAACCTGAACTTAAACAAAGTTGAGAAGAATAAGTACCAACTGACCAAACTCGAACTTCTGCGCACTGAAAATATTCTAAAGAGGGCAATTGATGTCGAGGCCGGCGTCTCGGAAAAACCACGAGTCACTGAAGAACATCCCGACGGACGTTAGTATATTTTTTCTATTATGGATCACCAAAAATCCAAGGCCTTTAAAGTATTAAAAATGAACCTCAATCAGGGTGCAGGCCGCTAATTGGCTAAAAAATATGCCCCCCATCTTAAGTAGTTAAATTTTCAACCAAAAAGATGAATTTTCAAAGAAGAAGATTAATTTTTTTACCGGAAAAGACAAAATTCTAAAAAAAAATTCTACAATAACTACAAAATATATAAATAAATTAAAAAATTTTTAAAATACAAGTAAATAGTTTTAACAATGAATGTGATGCTAGTTCAAATTTTATGTTATATTTTTCTTCGTTTCTAAAAACTTTTAGCTTCATAGTTGAATTTTTAAATTAAAAAAGATCCATTTTTAACCAAAAGTGGAGTAGTTACATTTTCTTTCAGGGGACTTTATTTTCAATGCAATAAAAAAACGAATTTTTTACAAACAGATTAAAAAAAAAAGAATTTAACTAAAAATAAAAATCAGATGGATTTAACCAACAAAAACGAATTTTCAACAATGTACTTACATCCATTACTAAAACAGTTCAATGTTCAACTTGAGAATATGAATTTTCAACAAAATTATTAAATTTTTAGTCAGAAAAATTACATTTTTAACAAACAAAAAATGGATTTTCAACCAAGGAGTTAAATTTTCAACCTAAAAAGATGAATTTTCAAGCAAAATGATGTATTTTCAACGAAAAAAATCAAAGTTGATATTTCAACCAAAAAAGTAATTTAATTTAAAATAAAAAATAGTGGATATAATCAATAAAAACGAATTTTTATCAGGTTAATTGAATCCGTAACTAAAACAGTTGAAATTTCAACCCGGGAATATGAATTTTCAACAAAAAAGTTAATTTTTGACCAATCAGTTGTTTTTTCAACGAAAAATGTAATAGTTGATATTAAAAAAAAAAGAATTTAATTTAAAATAAAAAACAGATGGATTTAACCAACAAAAATGTATTTTCAACAAAATACTTAAATTCTTAACTAAACCAGATTAATTTTCAACCAGTTTCATTTTTAACCAAGAAAATTGATTTTCGACCAAAAAAGGCGGATTTGCTACAAATTATATCAATTTTCAAACAAACGTTAAAATTTTCTACCAAAATATTGAATTTTCGAGCCGAAAATACGAATTTTCTACGAAACTGTTAATTTTTCAAACCGAGAATATGAAGTTTAAACAAAAAAGTTCATTTTCAAAGAATGAGTTGAATTTTCCAAAAAATAGTCACATTTTCACTTGAAAATGAATTTTTAACCACAAAAAGCCAATTTTTTAACTAAAATTATTAATCTTGAACCCGAAAAAAAGTAATTTTTGAAATAGGAGTTAAACTTTCAGCTATGGAGTTGAGTTTTCTACAAAAAAAGGCGAATTCACAACACAATATATAAATTTTCAGCCAAATAATTAAATTTTCTACCAAATCATTCAATTTTCGAGCCAAAAATACGGATTTTCTACAAAGCAGTTTAATTTTCAACAAAAAAGTTCTATTAATTCAGTTCGCATTTATGTGGAGAAACAAGAAAAAGAGAGGAAAATGGTAATAGGGAAAAGACACTGAAGCTTGCCATAAATAAATAGGAATTTTCATAATTTATTTATTCTATAGATTGAAAAATGAAATTTTTAAATAAACATTCAAGTTCATTTTTAATACTTAAAAAATATCAGGCCTAGGATAATAAATTTGAATTTTTGTAATATAAATTTGTTTTATTCCGTGTATGCTTCCTTCTGAAGATTATATTTTAAATTATGAATTTTATTATTTGGTTACAAATTTGACAATTTGATCAAAAAGACATCCTTTTTTGAAATATCTACTGTTACATTATTCGGTGAGAAATCATCTTTCATGGTAGAAAATTAAATTATTTGTGTGAAGGGTGAGCTACTTTGATAAAAAAATGATTTTTTTGTTGTTGATTAATTATTTTTGTTGGAAATTCATTTTGTTGGTTGGAAGTCTAGCAAGTTTGTTGAAAACTCATTTTTTTGTTAAAAAATTACTTTTTCAACTGAAAAGGTATGTATATAAAAATCCATTTTTGGCTGGAAGTTAATTTTTTTTAAATTGAAAATTCATTTCTTTGGGTAAAAGCTGAACCATTTTGTTAAACTTTTTTTTTTGAAGATTCATTTTTTAGGCTGAAAATTCGTTTCTTAAATTTAAAATTAATTTTTCACTTAAAAATGTAAATTTCCCATTATTTGTTGAATTCAATTATTTTTAAATTGAAATCTTTTTGCGTCGAAAATTCACCTATTCGGTTAAAAGTTTAACTACTTTG
>CAKNXH010062967.1:23662-45037 GCA_932178445.1 Andricus quercusramuli | reverse complement strand
ATAATTTCTTTGGCTAAAAATTCGTTTCTTTTTAGTTGAAAATTAATGTTTGTAACTGACGATGTAACTGTTCCATTTTTGCTTGAAAACTTACATTTTTAGATGAAAATTAATTAATTTTGCTGAAAACTAATTTTTTTCTTAAAAATTCATTTTTCTAACTGAAAATTGAACTATTATATTCTTGGTTTGTAAATTCATCTTTTTTAGTTGAAAATTGTAAAATTGAATTTTTTTGTCAAGAATTTATTTTTTTGTTGTTAAAAATTGGTTGTTTGAACTGAAAATTGAATTCGATTTTTTTTAAATCTTTTTTTTGCATGAAAAAAAAAACAATTTTGTTGAAAATTCGTTTTTTTTTTGGTTGAACATTTATTTTTCTAACATTTTAACTATTTTAATTTTGGATGAGAATTGATCCTTTTTAGATAAAAATTCATGTACTTCGTTGAAAATGTGTCTTTTTTAAATAGAGAAATAATCTTTTGGGTTGAAAATTCAACTAACTATTTGGTTAAACATTCATATTTTTGTTTGAAGATTCATCATTTTAGTTAAGAATTCATTTCTTTGGTTGAAAATTTATGTTTTTGACTTGAAAACACAACTAAAAAATGTTTTAAATATATTTAGAAAAAAATTTATTTTGCAATAATATTATTAATCTTCTAGGTGTAGGGTTGATTTTATACCTCGAAGAATTGAGAAATTGGGATATTCTAGCAACCCTGAATATGGCACCTTTTTAATGCAAATAATATGTTTTCCATTACTTTGACTACTTTTATCATTTAAATTTAGCGCCCTTTCCAATTTGAAGTTATCATTTTTCCGCGAAATTTGAATTATGGAATTATTATTATTATTAACGATAGAAAATATGATTTTGGAAATCCTAATTAAAAATGCTCATAAATGCTCATTAAATTTTCAAAGCGCATAAAGGTCGAGCATATTCTCATGCTCATGAGAATTTCCCCGAGCATTTAAACTCTTTAGAACACTAGGATTACCATGGATTACCAGTTCGGATAACCGAGCGGTCCAGCGGATTAACAGAGTGGTTTCCCCCTCGAAAAAATCTCCTTGCTCCCCTGTTTTTAGAACATTCTAAAATTATCGTTACAGTTGAAAAAAATATTTCTCCTCGAAATGAAAATGAAATACATTTTTTTTTGCAGTGGATCTCTCGCTCTTCAAAGACGAATCACAGCTCAAGAAAAGGAAACGCAACGCAGGCTCAAAGCAGAATCGTTCAAAGAAGAAAGCAACACCCGCCGAATCGAGCAGCTCTGAAGATGAGGAAGATTCGGATGAAGATTCCGAAGATGAAGAAGGTGAAGCTGAGGCTGAAGCTGAGGCTGAGGCTGAAGAGGAGAAGCCAGTGGTGAAAGCAACTCCGGCTAAGAAGCCAGTTACTAAAAAAGCACTGGCCATCGCGAAAACCGTGGCGAAGGGACCTAGTAGAAAAGATCGTGCGTTAAATAGACGCAACAAATCCTCGGGCGAGGATTCCAGTCCTCCTCCTGCTGCCGCTGCCGCCGCCGCCGCCGCCAAATCGGAAAATGCGAAAAAGACCCCGGAAGTGAAAAAAGACGAGGCCAAAAAAGCAGTTAAGCCACAAAGCAACAATACTAGCGGGGTTCCACGGACAAAGGCCCGTGGTAAGTCTTGAGTCATTAAAATACGGTTCAATCGCTCGTCACCTTCAATTATACTCAATATTGCTCTTGAAGTCAAAACAGCTAATTTAGGGCTCCAAAATGGTATAACCAATATTTTTGATTTCCGAATAGGTGGAATGAATTGCTTGGGAGTTGAATGCACAAATGGAAATTGACCTATGGGACCTTTTAGTCGTGAATTATTTGTAACGATATTCTTCCCTTTTTGACTCTGCATTGATCTTTTTTTTTTTAATGTAAACTTTTATCACGATTCTATTGAGTCGTTTTTAAACAATCATTTTTTGTTGTTGTGGGAATTGATTTATTTTATTAATTTTTGTAAAGTTTTGAGATGATCTCAAGTTTATTATTGCAATCAATTTCAAGGAGTATAAGAGAGAATTCTTTGATTCCTTTTCCAATTTTACTGTCTATAATTTAGACAATTGAAAGTTTTTAATTTCCAAATATTTTGGTTATACGATTCTAAGGAGTTTTAAATCTGAATTAACGAGAGTTTTAGAGTATAATAAAAGAGAGAAACATTTATTTCTTGCATGGAGATGCGAACTGTGTAAATGCAGATAAGGAAGTTTTACTTTGTGAAGTTTTATTCATTCTAAAATGTAATGTGCGACGGGTTCGAGAGTAAAAGAGGCGTAACAATTTTTAAGTACTATATATACCTTCTAAATGTAAAAAAATAAAGTATGATTCCGAAATATGTATTTTGGAAATTATTTTAACTTCCAAGATTTTAATTTATTTGCAGAAGCTTAATTAACCTTTTCAAATTACAATTTTATTGTCAGAGTAGGGTTTTTTAATTTATTTTGTTTTATTTTTTATTTTAATTAATGTTTTTTTAATTAATTAATGGCCCTGAAAGGCTCTTAAATTTTACGTATTTGAAAGATCTGTAATTGAAAAGCATCTAAATTTGTAAATAATAATATTTAGATGCATTCCAATTCAAAATCAATTGAAACAAAAAAATTGGTTTCTAAATTGTTCAAATTTAAGAGCCACCACTTTCGATAGGAAATTTAAAATGTTTCTTAAGTTTTGTTAAACTTATGAGTTTTTTTCAAAGCGTATCCATTTGAACGCTATAATTTATAAAATATTGTAATTTTTAAAATCGTTCAAAGTAAAAAGTGTTCCATTTTGAAGAAATTGGATATTGAAAACCTCAAAAATGCAAAATGTTCAATCAACCTTCGATTTTAGACTTAAAACTTGAAATAAATTTAAAGTTGAAAACTTGAAAATTTAAAAATCGGAAGGTGTCTCAGGGTGGCCGCTGGACCGGAAAACCGGGAATTTTTCGAGACCGGGCAAAACCGGAAAATGAGATTGAATTTATTTTTGGACCGGGTGTTTTAAAAAATTTTCCATTTTTGATGATAAAAGTTGGGATTTTTTAATATCATAAATTCCCTACTGACAGTCCATTGAATGACTATTAATTTGTCACATTATTTTATTCCATTATTTATTCCCGAATTATTTGAAAAAAATCTAGTTTTTTTACCAAAAGAAAAAATGGATTGAAATGATTATTGTTAACTGTAACTTTTTTAACGCTTGTTTTTTTAAACAAAATTCGCTTTTTTCTAATTTTCAACTTGAAAAATTGAAAATCGAATTGAATTTTTAATAGTTGAAATTTTATTAGTTGAAAATTCGATTTCAAATTTTTAACTGCTGAAAACTCAATTTTCTTACATTTTTAACTGTTGAAAGTTCAAGAAAAAATTGAATTGTGTAATAAAAACATGTCTAAAAAATGTTATATTTACATGAGAATTTAGTAAACATTTCAGTCCATAAAAGAAAAATTTGGAAAAACTCGATTTCTTAGCAAACAAGTTGTCATTGGCAAATAATGTTTTAACAAATTAATAGTCATCCCCTCAAACTGTTCTAAATTTATCTAAGATTTAAAAATTTACAGATTTTGGGGTTAAAAATTGAACTTTTTCAATTCGAAAGTCTTCATAGCCAAACAACTGTAAACGTCCGATTCAATTTTAAAATAGCTTGTAATTAACTAAACTTTTTTATTCAATTTTGAATATTCAAAATATTCCGTTTTTAATCCATTAAATCTGAACATTTTTAATAAAAAAAAAATTTTCTAGTTTGTGACTGTTGATTTAAAATGAGCAATTACAAATCAAATTGAATCGTTGAAATTTCAGTATTAATTTTAATTTTGACCGTTACAGTTTTAACTGATCCGTTTTTAATTTGTGAGTGAAAGTATTGAATTTCGATACATAAATGGCAATTAAACAATTATTAATTCAAAACGACTTAAAATTTGAAAAATGTAACTTCTAATTTAAAAAGCGTTCAAATAAAACCAAATTTTAGGTCGTTCAATGTTTAATGTTTCTAACTTAAAATTGCTTAAAATGATATAATTTGTAACATTTACAAATGTATTAATTCATTAGAGCATTGAAAATGATAGCGTGAATTTATAATTTTAACCAGAAATCTTTTAAATTGTTCGATTAAAAAAAAGTTGAAAAGTGTTCAGCTACGTATACGTATAAATTATTGAGAGAATGAATAAAAAATTATTAAATTAAAAATTTGTTGAACTTCAATCTTGAAAGTTTAAAATTCGAAAAAGTTCCACTTTTACTCGTTTAATTTGAAGTTCAATTTTGATTACTTCAAGTGAAAAAATGTTCAGTTATAAGATTTTTAATTGCAATGACCCAGACAATTTTTTGCGAACCGGGAAATGACCGGGATTTGTTTGTCCTGGGTTCAAATAGCCACCCTGGCCAGTGTAAAAACCTTGACAATGAATAATAGTGAATTTGTTTAATCGTTTTTGATGATGACTCTCGAACCGTCGTACAAAAATCTCTTAATTTCCTCCTCTTTCCTTCATTTTCACCAATCAATCAGTCAAAAGCATTTAACACAAAATTGCAACTCTTAAAATAATGCTTGGCTGCTTTCGCCGAGTTGGCAAGAGAAAAAAAAAAGAGCAAATATTCCAAGGACTGTGAGAGACCATGAATTTTAGGAGGTGCTGTGCAAAATGTGCAGGAAAGCAAAAGTACTACGAGCCGCCCTAAGCGAGTGGCGACAACAGGTGTCGCACAACCAAGCACGGAAGAAGCATCTTCGCGCAAGAAATCACGTGGTAGAGCATAAGGCGACACAATACCTATCTTCTTACGTTTTGCGTACAACAGTGTCTGCATCGTAGGGAATATGTACACGTGATATGCAGCTCAAAAAATCCTTTAAAAGGACATTTTCCGCCAATTTTAGAACCAACTTTCGGCCCAAGAGCCACCTGGTTGGTTATTGCGAAATGATAAGCGTCAGGGATGAGCAGATTATCATACTTGATATTGTACATATCGACTACGGCTCAGACTTTAAAAAACGAAAGAAAATAAAGCAAGCTTGGAAGGCGACCAGTGTTGGGAAGATAATAACTAAAAAAACTCTTTACTTGCTAATGGTATAATCAAATCGAAATTAATGTATTTATGTTACATTGCAATTCAGCGAATAACAAACAAATTGCAAGAGTTTTGTCAATGAAAAATGTCATCGTGAATTTACAAAATCTAGGGGTTGACCTGAAGTTTCTGGAAATAATTGAATTCTCCTGAAGTCAGTGGATTTTGAGTGAGCGGTAGGGTGGAGAAAAAAAAGTTGGAAATGAAAAACAGCCTTGCACTGAAAAGTTTCATCTGCATGTTATTTACCAGGATATTACTACATTTTTATAAATCTCAAATAACTGAAATATTTTTAACAGTTTTTCAAACTATTATACATTTTTTTGAGCTTGTAGAAATGTTATCGTAATTAAATTTTATCTTTAAAAAAAAATGAAAAGATTTTAGCTAAGAAAATGGCCAGACCCATGAATTAATTGCTGAAGTCTTCTCAATTTTTCTTTTAGGTAATGTTTAAGTGCGAGAAAGAGTCTATAGGCTCAAAGCAATTTTAAAATAATTTGCAAAGCTTTTAAAAATTATATTGGTTTTTTCAAGATTACATACATGAGATTTTGTCGTATTAATTTAAAAATGCATGTGTTTTGTTGAATATTTTTTGTAAAAAATTAATCTTTGTAGAAATGTCATCCTTCAGTGATAGACTGTTTTTAATTTCCTGTTTTTTTTACCCAAAATTCGTTTAAAGTCACTTGGGAGTGTTCATTAATTAGGTAAGGTTTTTTCATCTGTTAAAATCCTTGAATTTCCGTGAAATATTTCCAAATCTTAAGAGATTTTTTTGAATTTTTTTGAATTCCTTTAAAATGATTGGAATCTGTAAAATCCGTGGAAATCTGTTAATTTTTTGAAATCCCTTACAATATACATTAAAATCCAATAAAATCTTTCAAACATCATTAAATATCTTTGAAGTCCCTCAAAATCTTTAATAATATTCGGAAATCTTTTAAAATTCAGTAAAATCTTTTGAAATCTTATGAAATCCTCTAAAATCCGTGGACATATTTTGGACACTTTAAATTTCTTAAAATCTTCGAAATTATTTATTTATTTTGATTTTTTTTTAATTTCTTCAACCCGTTTAGAAATGGTTGAAATCTGAAATCCATTGAAATCTTCAAAATCCGCGGAAATCTCTAAAAATAAGTTAAAATCCTTGAAATTCAGTGAAATATTCCGAAATCTTACGAGATCCCTTAAAATATTTGAAATCCCATTTCAGTCTTTAAAATCCGTGGTAATATTTCCGAATTTCTTGAAATCCCTTACAATATATGTACATTAAAATCCAATGAAATCTTTCAAACATCATTAAATATCTTCGAAGTCCCTTAAAATCCTTAATTATTCGAAAATCCTCTAAAATCCGTGGACATGCTTTGGAAACTTGAAATTTCTTAAAATCTTCGAAATCTCTTTAAAATTCTCTATCATTCAAAATTTCTAAAATTAATTCGGTACCACATGAAATCCTTTAAAATCCTGGAAATCCCGTGACTTATTAAAAAAAAATTTTTTAATTTCTTAAACCCGTTTAGAAATTGTAGAAATATGAAATCCAATGAAATCTTCAAAATCCGCGGAAATCTCTAAAAATAAGTTAAAATCCTTGAAATATTTCGAAATCTTACGAGATCCCTTAAAGTCTTTGAAATCCCATTTCAGTCTTCAAAATCCGTGATAATATTTCCGAATTTCTTGAAATCCCTTAAAATATATAAATCCATAAAAATATTTAAAAATAAAAATTTCTCAAAATCCTTTAAAATCTTTCATAGTATTCGATATATTATGAGATTTCCTGAAATTTTTAAAAATTTTGTGAATATTTTTAGAATATCTTATCTTTTAAAAGCCATTAAAAGTTCAAAATTCCTTAAAATCCTTGGTAATATTCGAAAATCTTTTCAAATTCCGCTAAATGTTTTGAAATCTTACAAAATCCTTTAATGTCCGCGGGCATACTTTAAAATCTCTTAAAATCAGGTAAAATCCCTTGGATGTCCTTAAAAATTTGTGAAAAAATGAGTTTTCAAATCCTTTAAAATCTTGCAAAATCCTTTAATATCCGTGGACATACTTTGGAAACTTGAAATCTCTTAAAATCTTCGAAATCTCTTTGAAATCCAATGAAATCTTTAAAATCCGCGGAAATCTCTAAAAATAAGTTAAAATCCTTGAAATATTTCGAAATCTTACGAGATCCCTTAAAATCTTTGAAATCCCATTGCAGTCTTTAAAATTCGTGGTAATATTTCCGAATTTCTTGAAATCCCTTAAAATATATAAATCCATAAAAATATTTTAAAATTAAAATTTCTCAAAATCCTTTAAAATCCTTTATAATATTTGAAAATCGTTTGAAATCATGGGAAACCATCGAAATCGCTTTAAATCTCGCTATAATCTTTCAAATTCTTTGAATTTCCGTGAGAAAATTTCCTTTAAAAATCATTAAAACTTCAAAATTCCTTGAAATCCTTTATAATATTCAAAAATATTTTAAAATTCCTCTAAATGTTTTGAAATCTTACAAAAATTCTTTAATTTCCGCGGACATACTTTAAAATATCTTAAAATTAGTTAAAATCCCTTGGATGCCCTTGCAAATTTTTGAAAATATTTCAGTGAGTTATCAAATCCTTTAAAATCTGGCGAAATCCTCTGAAATCCCGTGAAATAATCGAAACTCGAAATATTTCAAAATTTCTTTAAATCCATCGAAATCCTTTGAAATTCAGAAAAGTTTTTGGAAATCTGATTTGACTCCTACAGGCCATTTACCAGTAATTTTACCATGGGAAAATAATTTATTTATTATTTTATTTTGTTATTACTACATTACTGTGACCAGTTTTTCAAAATTTGTGTAACATTTTCAATTTTTGCAGGACAAAATATTCTTATAGAGCTCAAATAACTGAAATATTTCTTAAACAGTTTGTCAAACTTGAAATACCTTAAAATCCCTTGAAATAATTTCAAATGACTGAAAATCTTTTGAAATGGTTTGAAACCTGAAATTTTTGAAATTTAAAAAATCATCCTTACATAATTAATGGATGCTCCCACTTGAAGTTATCTGAAATCATTAGAATTCTGTTTGAAATGTCCAGAAATTATTGGAATATGAAGTCAACCCCTTGAATAAAATTTTAATATGTGTTACACTGTAAGAAAAATTTGTGGTAAACTTCCCATACATGTATTGGAAGTAATTAATCCATACAAGGATGGAAATTTTCCCATACCCCAGTACCATACTTCCCATACTTGTATGGAAGTTTTACCACAATGTATGGAAAATCTTCCAATAACCACCGGAAAATTTCTATACTGGTATGGGATATTCAAAAGTATGGGAAAAATTCCATATTTTGTATGGGAAATCTACGATTATTTCTTACAGTGTACAGTTCGAAGTACTGTAGTGAATTTTGCCCAACACTGATTAAAAAAATGAAGGCAATCGATCGAAAGGGTGTGTCGTGTACTAATGCACTCTTGTAATAGTCTATTTTTGATGTTGTAAGTGAATCGTGCGTGATTCGGTTGGGCTTAACATACAATTTTCCATTGAATATGATAACTATGTACAAATATATATGTCTGGGGTTTATAAGTGTTCTGTAAAACAGAGATATTGAATCGAGGAAGAAGCGTCAGTGAGAAATGTGAGGAGATCAGTGAGAAATAAGGATCATTGAGAGTCGAGCAATTGTAAAATCAGCGAAACGGCGAGCCTTAGACCTACAGCTGGAAATGTAAAAATCATACACGAAATTTCGCGGTAGTGTAGTCGAGAGCGGCCATGGATTCTCGAAGGTCGAGAATCGCAATTTTCCACTTTTTATCACTCGCCACCCTCGCGATGATCTATGGACGCCGTATGTGGTTTCAAATTTCTGTAGATCTAAGGTGATTCGAGACAGTTTATTTTTTTTTTTAAACTGGAATGAATTTTCGCACCGCAATTAAAATAAGAGACCTGCAGAACAATGTAGGGATCTATCGACCAGTGGTGCCGCATATAATTTTAGCCACTTAAATATATTATTCTATATATATTTTTTTTAGGAAGAATCTTGATTTCTAACAAGCTTAATTATTCAAGTGTAAAAAAAACCAACATATTTTATCTTTGTATTAATTTTACTGTCGTCCGAGATTTTTCTTCTTTTTTGAGAACATCAATGCATAGAGTGTATATGTATATTTAAGCATTTAGCAAATTTCGATTTCGATTTCGATTATTGTTATCTCGATTGGGATTTGCTGAATGTCGTCGAAATAAGTTATTTCAGAATCTATTCATATCAGGCCAATTTGCGATGTATTTTGAAATCTAATTTTGATGATTAAAGAACACTGGTAACAAGACTTTGGTTGGAGTATCTTTGAGAATCAATTTTATCATAGATTTCGCAGATTCCTGAGAACTGAGAAGAAAATCCGAAAAAAATATAGTTATTTCGAGAGTATTACTTTAAGGTTCTAAAGATAAGAGAGTGGATAAGTGTGTGTCTTTTTTTTGTTTCCACCCCTCAATTTCTTAACGAGATTGTGAGAGGAACCTGTTTCCGAGTGTAAAGAATCGCGGTCTTTAAGAAAAGCTATAATAATGATGATGATATACTTCGAAAAGATTTCACGATATTAGATATTAATTTATATGAAGTATGAGTTTGCTTCATGGGGAAAGTCTATTACGAGTTTGTAGTTAAAATTTAGAAACGACAAACATACATTCTAAGTACAAGATTGTTATACCGACGAATAGAAATCATTCGCTCTGCACCATTTCCTTCTGCCTGCCCCCTCCCCCCCCCCCCCCTCCAACTAATCTGGAATAAAAATTTTGGAGCATATGCTCCAAAATTTCGTGAATGCGTATGTAGTATGCTCTATGTGCATATGCATATAATTATTGTGAATTACGAGAGTTTTCGGTTTATAAGCCATCACACAATGTAATTCACACGATAAGTGAATATAAAAACATGATTTTTTTATTACGAAATAAAATTACACAGGTCGGAAGTCTACCGTTTGCACATTTAGACATTAATCAGGAGTGCCCTTAGAGAAAAACCAGTGGATCTTCTCATACTGGAAATAAATAAAATGTAATTATCTGATTAAGCCAAAATCGACGATCTTTTTCTTGTTAGACACACTTCCATATTCCACTATTTAATAAAAAAAAAAAAGAAGAACATTTTGGGTGGTTGATTTAATCGAGGAACGAAATTCCCGGGTTTTCCCGGGTCGCAAACAGTTTTCCCGGTTGTGAAAATTTTTAAATCTGAAACTTTTTATTTGAAGTAATCGAATCTCAGGGTTCACAGTAGGGTGGTCCAAAAAATTTTTGTTCGAATTTTTATGGGGACACCCCCCAAATTTGTTCGAATCCACCAAAAAATAAATCAATTTTTTTTGTTTTGAATCCTCAATATTATCTCAATCGAGTTGAAACTCAACATTTCTCTTCACAACTAGCCATAGAATACGAATAAAATATCGCTTTTCAAATATCACCCCCATAAGTCTGTTTTATAGGGTCCAAAAGAAACCCCATAAGTGACTGAAGATTAGATATTTTTATGAATTGTTTAACCCGTTAACCACACACTTCCGAAAAATAACGTAAACCACACACATGGGTCCAGCGGACCCGAGCATGAAAAACGTTAATAACTCTCTTATGTATGCATATACTGACTTCCAAATTTTTTGACATATAGTTTAAACATTGTTCAAGAGAGCTGCATAATAATTATTGTCAATTTTAATTTTATAAGAATCGAAAAAAATGATGAAAAATGGATTTTTTTTCAAAAATTCATAACTGTTTTACTTTTTAATATTTTTACTTACAATTTTAACTGGAAGCGTATTAAATACTATATTTTATGATAAAAATAATTTTATAAGGGTTCCATGAAAAAAAGATACATATTTTTTTTTAACTTTGCGCAGATGAACACCTGGCTGCTACTAAACGTTCCAAAGTTTAACCGGGTCTCTTGGACCCAAGGTGTGGTTAACGGGTTAAACAATTTATTATTGTTTTTAGCAATTTTCTCATAGAATGGAGTTAGAAAGACGCGGTTTTTTTTTTACAAATTTTCCATTTATTGTCCAATTTTCAATTAGAGGGAAGCGATAGTTCATCAATGTTAACAATAGTGATTGTTTAAACAATTTATTTTAATTATTAATAATATTATATTTCAATAATGCTAGAAGCGGTTTTTTTAAATTTCTGGCTTTTTGTTTAATTTTCATTTGGATTGAAGTAATAATGAATTCAAGTGAACAAAATAATTGTTTAAACAATTTATTATCATTGTTGATAATATTCTCTTTGCTTAATTGGTAGAATGTTGCGGTTTTTTCTGAAATTTTTAACTGTTTGTCTTTTTTTGATTAGGCGTGACTTGATAATTAATTAGATTTAGCAAAAATAATTGTTTAAACAAATTATTATTGTTTATGACTATCTTCATCTATATCAATTGCGCCTGATAGTGCCGTTTTTCGGCAATTTTTTTTACCTTTTTGTCCTTTTTTCACTTAGTGAGGTAATAATTAATTAAAGTTAACAAAAAAGTTGTTTAAACAATTTAATATTGTTTTTTCACTATCTTTTTTTATATAAGTGCTAGAAAGTGGCGGTTTTTTCTAAAATCTTTCACTTTGCATCGCCTTTTTATTTATGAAGAAATGATAAGTCGACCACAACAAAAATGATTTTTCGAATAGTATTGTTGTTTTAAGTGAATTATTTTTGCTCTTTTCCCAATGCTTAAAAAAAATTAATTAAAAAAAAGCTATTTTACACAAGAGGCAGAAATCAATATTAAATTGTTTAAACAACTTTTTTCTTAACTTTAATTAATTATTACCTTACTAAGTAAAAAAAGGACAGAATGGTAAAAATTGCCGAAAAACAGCACTATTAGACACAATTGATATAGATGAAGATAGTCATAAGAAATAATTTGTTTAAACAATTATTTTTGCTAAATCTAATTAATTATCAAGTCACGCCTAATAAAAAAAAAGACAAACAGTTAAAAATTTCAGAAAAAACCGCAACATTATACCAATTAAGCAAAGAGAATATTATCAACAATGATAATAAATTGCTTAAACAATTATTTTGTTAACTTGAATTTATTATTACTTCACTCCAAATGAAAATTGGACAAAAGGCCATAAATTTCAAGAATAAAAAAACCGCATCTTTCTAGCATGATTCAAATATAATATTATTAATCAATATAATAAATTGTTTAAACAATCACTATTATTGACATTGATGAACTATCACTTCCCTCTAATTGAAAATTTGACAACAAATGGAAAATTTGTGAAAAACCGCGTCTTTCTAACTCCATTCTCTGAGAAAATAGCTAAAAACAATAATAAATTGTTTAAACAATTCATAAAAATATCTAATTTGCAGTATAATTTGAACTTTTTGAATAAGTATTAGAAGATTAACAATTTTAGTTGGAATGTACAAAGTTAAATACCTATTTTTTCTTCATCAAAACTTATTTTTGAAAATAAAAAATTGTTAAACATTTTCCTAAGAATCTTATTAACAACAATTTTTCTATTCTCTCGATACTTTCAAAATTCCTGAAAAGCTTCTTTTTTTTAATCTTCATGAAACTACATTTAAAAATTTTTTTTGCAATCTAAAAGTTTTAAATTATTTTGAAATCTTTTCAAAACTTCTAAACCATAAGAATATTTTTTTTTTTAATTCGAATTTTTCCTAATTTTTTTAGAATCCTGCACAAGCTTCTGAACCTACGGAACATTTTAAAAAATAATTCGAATTCTTCCTATTATTAAAAGAAAAAACTGCTGAATTAAGAAAATGGGCCTAAAAATCTTTCAAATTTCTTAAACGGTTCCTACATTTTTTTCCGAATTTTTCAAAAATGAACACCTCGTTTTAAACTTACACCAACTTCAAAATTCTTTTTTTTTAATCTCCTATATTCATTTTTGAAAATGTAGGAAATAATTTTAAATGTTTCGAATTCTTTTTCAATCTTCTCTTAAAATTAATTTTCAGAATAGAAAATTATTTTATATTTTCCCAGAAATCTTAAGACAATTGTTTCATTCTCTAGAAATCTTTCAAAATTCTTAAAAAGTTTCAATATTTTTTTCGATATATTTAAGAATCTACATTTTGTTTAAAATTTGTTGAAATCTCTCAATTTTTAATTATTTTGGAATATTTTTTAAAACTTCTACACATATTAAGTATCTTTTAAAATGATTCAAGTTTTTCCTGAAATCCAAGAAAAAAATCTTAAAATTAAGAAATGTTCCACCGAAATTTTAGGAAATCATTGGAAAAGTTTTGAAATATTTGGAAAAATATTCTCTAAGAATTATTTTTACAAAATAAAAAAATCTAGGAATTTTTAGAAACAAATTTCGTTCGCTTGAAACTGTTCTAATTTTTTTTTTCGAAATCTTTAAAAATCTTCATTTTGTTTTAAACATATACTAACTTCAAAAAAAAAAAATATCTATTCTTTTTTGAAAATTTAGGAAATCATTTAAAATGTTTTGAAATCTTTTTCAATTTTCTCTTAAAATTTATTTTAAAAGTTGAAAATTTATATTTTCCCAGAAATCTCAAGATAATTTTTGTGTTCTCTTGAAACCATTCAAAATTCTCACAATTTTATTTGAAAATTCATCACTTAGTTTGAAAATGTAACTATTTTTTTGAAAGTTAGTTTTTTTTTTGTTGAATGTAATTTTTTTAACTGAAAATTTAACATATTCCAATTGAAAATTCTATGGTTGTAGTTGAAAATCCATTTGTTTGGTTGAACATTAATTTTTTTAAACTTGAAATTGAATTATTTAAGTTTAATCTTTAAATTAAAGTTGGAAATTAAGTTTAAAGCTAAATCCATATTTACTGGTTGAAAATTAAACTGTTTTGTAAAAATTGGTCTTTTTGGCCTAAAAACTCAACAATTGGTTGAAAAATAACCTGCTTTGTTGAAAAATTGTCTTTTTTTAAATGAATTCCACTGTCTGTTCAAAAAAAATTCAATTCCAAACTTTCGTTTTGAATATTTGTTTAATAATTACTAATTTCAAATGAACAGTCAAATATTGCTAAGTATTGCAAAAAGATTTTTTTTTCTTGAAAAATTTCAAATTTAATGGGTTAAAAATGGAATATTTAAGACTGAAAAAATATTTGAATAGCCTATGAAATTGAATAAAACCGTTTAATTATGAATCTAGTAATTTAAAATTAAAAAAAAATTAAAAATAGTTTTTTAAAAGAAAAAATCACTTCAAATTTTCCCAGGCGTGTTGAGAATTTTTTTTCACTATCTTAAAACCGTTCAAAATTGTTAAAAAGCTTCAAAATCTTCGAAAATCTACATTTTGTTTTACGTTTTTTGGAATCTTTTCAAATTTTAAATTATTATTGGAACTTTTTCAAATCTTTTCAAATTTTTCGAATTTTTCCTAAAAATTGTAAGAAATCCTGCAAAATTAAAAAATTGCCTCGAAATTAATTTTTCTTAATGGATTAAAAATGGAATTTTTTGAAACAATATTTGTAATTAAATAAAAGCGTTTTATTATGAATCCATTAATTCAAAATTATTTGAAAATTAAAAATATTTCATAATTGTTCAATCGGACGTTTACATTTGTTTAAATACTAAGGTTATTGATAAAGTTCAATTATTAACGTTATCTGTACAATATCTAATTTTGAACTGATTCAGAATCAATTATTGTTCAATTTTTAATACTAGAACTACAGTTAAATTTTAAAATTCATTAATAATTTATATTTACTTAATCAAAAATTTTAAATTTCAAACGCTTTTTGTTTTTAATTCCTTCAAGTTTAAAAACTAAATTTAAACTTATAAAAATGCTTAAAGTCTTCCAACTGTATTTTAGAATTAATTAAATTGAAAATTTACCTACGCTGAAAAGTGAAGACCGAAAATGGAAAATTCTTTAAATAAGAAATTTTAGAATAACTCATTGTAAACTGAATGATTTCATAATTGAAAAAGTTAATATTGAAAAAAAAGTTTTAATCCATTTTATTTTAAATTGCATTATATCTATAATAAATAAAAAAAAAAATTGCATTATATCATGTTATATGAAATTTGTAATATTTTAAGGGATTGGATAGATTTTTCTTCTAAAAATTTGTAAAATTACTGGTAAAAAATTTAATTTACTGCCATTTCACGGGTCTTCCGGGTTTAAAAAATTTCTTAATTATTTCTCGGTCCAGCGGCCACCCTGAACATGTAGAAAAATTTATTTTTTAGTTTTAAAGAAACTTCCTTTTTTCCTTTTTCCTTTTTTGTTGCTTGAGTGGAAACTGAATTAATAGAGCCGAATAAGAAAATTCAAAATCCAACTATTTTTGGTTGAAGGTTAATTATTTTTAATTTAATCTCTTATTTAAAAATTCTATTATTTGATTGAAATTTTAAGTATTTTGTTAAAAATTCAACCATTTTGTTTTTTTTTTAAATCACCTTTTCCGATCAAAAATTGAACTACTTGGTTTAAAGTTGAACTAATTTGTTAAAAATTCGTTTTATTATTTCAAGATTGAACTATTTTGTTAAAAGCTCTTTTTTCTTGGCGTTGAAAATTACTTTTCTTTACTGAAAATTTGGCTATTCTATTTTTGGCTGAAAATTGATAGTTTTTAATTAAAAATTCAACTATTACATTATTCGTTGAGAATTCATCTTTTTTGGTTGAAAATCCAAACACTCGGTTAAAAATAATTTTTTTTTAAACATTAATTATTTCAGTTAAAAAGTGCATTTGTTTTGTGGAAAATTAAAATTTTTTCCTAATTTTTTTTGCTTTAAAATTAAATTTTTCAACTGAAAATTCAACTTTCCCATTTTTGATTGAAAATTGTTTGTTTTTAGTTTAAAACTCAACTACTTTGATGAACAATAATTTTAGTAATTGAAAATTCATCTCTTTTTTTAAGATTTGTTTGTTAAAAATCAATTTGTTCAACTGTAAATTTAACTATTTTATTTTTGATTGACAAATGTTTCTTTTTAGTTGAAATTTCTATTTTTTGGTGAAAATTCATATTTTCTTCTGGAAATACCACTTCTAGACTTAAACATTTTTCTTTCTAGACTTAAAAATCTTTTCAGGTTGAGAAAACACCTATTTTGTTGAAAATTTGGCTTTTTAGCTTGAAAATTTAACAATTTGGTTAAAGTTTTTTTTCTTTCCTCACTATAAAATCTTTCTGCTTTAAAAAATCGACTGTTTTATTAAAATTTTGTCTTTTTCGATGAATATATCTGCGTTTGATTTAAAATTGAAATATTTTTTGTTTCAAGTATAATTTATTATATTTTTCGTTGAGAATTCATATTTTTTGGTTCAAAATTTAACTATTCGGTTGAAATTTGAACTGCTATTTTAATTTTTTTTTATAATAAAGATTCATCATTTTAGTAGCTATAATTCATCTCTGGTTGAAAATTCGTTTTTTTCTTTGCTGAAAATTAATTTTGTTATCAGAAAATTTACCTACCCCATTTTTTATTGATAATTTATCTTTTTATTTATAAACTCAACTATTTGGATAAAATTAACATTTTCGTTGAAAATTTATTTTGTCGAAAATTCAACTATTCTGTAAAGATTCATTTTTTTTGGTCAAAATTTAACTGTTTTGTTAATCATTCGCCATAATGGGAAAAAAATTCGTCCTTTTGGTTAAAAATTCTATTATTTGTGAAAAAAATGTTTTTCTCTTTAAATTTCAACTATTTAGTTCAAAATGTAGTTTGTTTCATTTTAGGTGAAAAATAATTTTCAGTTCAAAATAAAAATTTCGAATAACTTCTATTCGAATACCTTCTATTAGATTTTAAGGAAAGTATTATAATTTTGTTTTTAAGCTTATATAAATATAATATTCCTAATATTATTTCAAAAATTCAAAAAAATATTTATAGGTTTCAAATATATCGAAAAAGAATTTAGAACATTTGGAAGAATTTTTTTTTATTTCACAGGATTTTACCAAAAAGGAAAAAATCGAATCAGTTTATAAGATATTTACTATTTAGGACTTTAGAAGTTTGCAAGAAATTTAATATTTGAAAAAATGTTGTAAATCTTTCAAAGTTTAAAAAAATTGTTAATCTGATTAAAAATTCTAAAATTACTAAATATCTTTCAAAATAACTCGAATTATTCCTTAAATTTTTAATAATCTTTAAAAATTAATAAAATTGGCTTCAAATCTTACAGATTTTTTTTCGACACTATAAAATATTATTAATTTATACATTATACATTGCCAACACATGGAAATTCCCGAATCTAAACAATTACACAATTATTAAATAATAAAATAATAAATCAAATAAAGTTTATTGGGTAATTATATTTTTTATTTTGTTATTTATTATTCAAACAATTTTTGAGATTCGGGTATTTTCAAGTTCGGTAATATTATAAACTGTGAGGAATTTTTTTATTTGGGAATTTTAAATTGCCTAAATTTCTAAATATCTTTCAAAATTATTAGCATTTTCGCTTTAAAATCTTGGAAATTATTTTTCAGCAATTATTATTTGGAAACCTCAAAATCCTTAAATAGCTTCAAAATTTTATCTCGAAATATTCACAAATCTACATTTTGTTAAATTTTTTGTTTAATTTTTCCAAATTTAAAATTATTTCCGATTTTTTCAGACTTCTAAATATCTTTTAAAAAGACTTCGATTTTTTTTAATCCTGAAAATTTAATGAAATTGCTTTAAAATCTTTCCAAATTCTTTTTCGACAATTTTTGGAAATATTTGGAAATTTTTAAAAATCTTTTCAAATATTGGCTTAAAATTAATTATTTAAATAAAAAATTATTCTAAATTTTCTGACGAATCTTATAATTTTTTTTTTTATTGTGAAACCTTTCAAATGTTTTAATTTTCAAGTAATTTTGAAATTATTTCTAAACTTCTAAATATCTTTTATTATTCACATTTTTCTTAACATTTGTAAAAATGCTGCAAAATTTTAAAAAATTAGCCGAAATTCTTGGAGATTTTTGTGGTAATTTTGAAATTTCTTGAAATGTTTTAAATTCTTTTAAAAATTGTCTTAAAATAAATTTTTCAAAACAAAAAATAATTTAAAATTTTCCTAGGAATCTTTGTTTAGAGAAATTGCTTTGAATTTTTTCAGATTCTTTTTGAACAATTTTAGAAATCTCTTGAAATGTTTTAAAATCTTTTTCAATATTTTATTAAAATTAATTTTTGAAAAAAAAAAAAATTATTTTTCCGAGGAATCTTACAAATTTTGTTCATTATTTTGAAACCTTTTAAAACCCTTAAAATGCTGCTAAATTTTTTGTTCGAAATCTTCAAAAATCTACGTTTTGTTTTAATTTTTTGAAATCTTCCAATTTTTAATTTCTTTCAATACTTCTACATATATTTTAAAATGATAAAAAATTTTCCTACATTTTTTTAAATCCAGGAAAATTTAAAAAAAAATTCTAATCTTCCAGATCCTTTTCGAAATTTTAAAAATGATATTTCAATTTACTCTAAAAATTAATTTTTCAAAGTATAAAATCATTTTAAATTTTCTCAACAATTTTTTGTATTCTCTTGAATATTTGAATTTGTTCGAAATTGTTGTAATTCAGTTTTGAAATTTAAAGAAATCTTTTGAAAAAATGTAGATTATTAAAGATTTCGAAAAAAGAAGCTTTTCAAGATTTTTGATAGGCTTCAAGAGACCAAAAAAGAATATCTTAAGATACCTAAGAATATTTCAAATGATTTTTTATTTTAAAAAATAAATTTTGAGATAAAATTGAAAAAGATTTCAAAACATTTTAAATGATTTCCTACAATCGCGAAAAAGAATATAGAGGATTAAACAAAATTTAAGCTCGAATAAGTTTAAAAAAATGAAGATTTTTTTATTTTTTTAAATTAATTTCAAGAGAATATATTTTTTAAATATTTCAAAACATTTCAAATCATGTTCCAAAGTTTCGGAGAGCAGTTTAAAAGATTTTAAGCCAATCTTTTTAATTTTGCAGGATAAAAAAAAATTTCAGGAAAAATTCGAATCATTTCAAAAGATACTTAGAAGGTGTGAAAGTTTTAAAAATATTCAAAAATATTTGAGACTTGAAGATTTAAAAGAATTTAAAACAAAACGTAGATTTTTGAAGATTAAAAAAAAAATGTTTAAAAGACTTTGGATAGGTTTCAAGAAAATAAAAAAAAAAGACTCCTACGAAAATTTCACACGATTTATTATTTTGAAAAATAAATTTTAAAAGAAAATTGAAAAAGATTTCAAACCATTTTAAATGATTTCCTAAAATTTCAAAAGAGAATAGATATAGAAGATTAATTTTTTATGAAGTTTGTATATGTTTAAAACAAAATTTAGATTTTTAAAGAATTCGAAAAAAAAAATTTAGAAAAGTTTCAAGCGAACGAAATTTGTTTCTAAAAGTTCATAGATTTTTTTATTTTGTAAAAATAATTTTGAGAATATTTTTTTAAATATTTCAAAACTTTTCCAATGATTTCCTAAAATTTCGGAGAGGAGTGTGTAACATTTCTTAATTTTGGAAAATTTTTTTTAAATTTCAGGAAAAACTTGAATCATTTTAAAAGATACTTAATATATGTAGAAGTTTTAAAAAAATATTCAAAAATAATTTGAAATTGAAAGATTTCTGAAAATTTTAAAATTATTTCTTTTATAAAATTAATTTTAAGAAAATATTTTTTTTCAAGATTTAAAAACATTTTAAATGGTTTCTTAAAATTTCGTCGAGAAGTGGACAAGATTTTAGGCCCATTTTCATAATTCAGTAGTTTTTTCTTTTAATAATAGGAAAAACTCTAATTATTTTTAAAAATGTTACGAAGGTTTAGAAGTTTATGCAGGATTCTAAAAAAAATAAGGAAAAATTCGAATCTTAAACAAATATTTTTATGGTTTAGAAGTTATAAAAAGATTTTTGAATAATTTAAAACTTTTAAAGAATGCAAAAAAAATTGAATGTAGTTTCTTGATGATTTAAAAGAAGAAGCTTTTTAGGAATTTTGAAAGTTTCGAGAGAATAACATTTTTTTTTTAAGATTCCTAGGAAAATGTTTAACAATTTTTATTTTCAAAAATAAGTTTTGAGAGAGAAAAAATTAGGTATTTAACTTTGTACATTTAAACTAAAATTGATAATCTTATTATTTAAAAAGTTCAACTTGCTTTAAAAATTTTCATCTTCAAATTTTTTTAAAGAGTATTTATTTTAAATAGTCAGCACTTAAAACGTGTACCTTATTTATTCATAAATAATTTATTCAAGTGCTAGAATTGCTTTAATTATTATTAAATAATGGTTAAAATTTAAAATGTCGCATATTTAACTAGAAAAGTGTAAAAAGAGGAAGTTTTTTGAGAACAGGGAAAAAAGGGGAATTTCAAGAAAAAAGGGGAAGACTGTGCACCCTGTTATTACCATTATTGTTATACCATTCGAATAAACATAAAAAATCAATAATTTTAACTGCGGTACGTGTATTTGTATATTTAATTCTTTATAACATGTTACAAACATTCTTTGCGCAATATCTTCATAAAAGCGAGTAATAAAAAAGTTATATGTATACATATATAAAATATATATAACGTATTTGTTACGATACTGTACATTTACATTTGCGATGACACAATCGTGTATTTTTTCCTCGTCATTGCGACACACGAATAACGAGATTAATGCTTTTCCTCCTGTAAGATTATCGATTCGCATGTATTTACAAAAGAGGTCGACGTACCTATCCTTTGAGATGTACAGCAATGAACAATTATATGTTATAACAGTGAGGCGAGCAATTACGAGATGAATCCCTTGATATCTAACCCAGATCTTTTTATTTTTATTTTATTTTACTACTAAACTCATTTTTTTTCAAATAAATCAATTTCATTTTCAGGCGCGGCGAAAGCCGATTCGAAAAACTTTCGAACAGCGCAGTTCGAAACGAAAAACTGAGCGCGCCGAAAGCCGATCCCAAAGACTTTCGAACAGCGCAGATCGAAGCGAATTCCGAACCGAAAAACTGATCGCGCCGAAA
>CAKNXH010062967.1:9086-23652 GCA_932178445.1 Andricus quercusramuli | reverse complement strand
GCGCAGATCGAAGCGAATTCCGAACCGAAAAACTGATCGCGCCGAAAACCGATACAAAAGACTTTCGAACAGCGCAGTTCGAATCGAAAAACTGAGCACGCCGAAAGCCGATTCGAAAGACTAGTGTTCTAAAGAGTTTAAATGCTCGGGGAAATTCTCATGAGCATGAGAATATGCTCGAGAATATGCTCGACCTTTATGCGCTTTGAGAATTTAATGAGCATTTATGAGCAATTTTAATTAGGATTTCCAAAATCATATTTTTTATCTTTAATAATAATAATTACATAATTCAAATTTCGCGGAAAAATGATAGCTTCAAATTGGAAAGGGCGCTAAATTTAAATGATAAAAGTAGTCAAAGTAATGGAAAAGATATTATTTGCATTAAAAAGTGCCTTATTCAGGGTTGCTAGAATATCCCAATTTCTAAATTTTTCGTGGTATAAAATCAACCCTACACCTAGAAGATTAATAATATTATTGCAAAATAAATTTTTTTATTTTTAACCAAATAGTTAGTTGAATTTTCAACTCAAAAGATTATTTCTCTATTTAAAAAAGACACATTTTCAACGAAGTACATGAATTTTTATCTAAAAAGGATCAATTCTCATCCAAAATTAAAATAGTTAAAATGTTAGAAAAATAAATGTTCAACCAAAAAAAAAAAAAACGAATTTTCAACAAAATTGTTTCTTTTTTCATGCAAAAAAAAGATTTAAAAAAAATATAATTCAATTTTCAGTTCCAACAACCAATTTTTAACAACAACAAAATAAATTCTTGACAAAAAAATTCAAATTTACACCCAAAAGATGAATTTTCTACCAAAAAGATACAGTTTCAATAAAATATATACATTTTCAACTAAAAAAAGATGAATTTACAAACCAAGAATATAATAGTTCAATTTTCAGTTAGAAAAATGAATTTTTAAGAAAAAAATGAGTTTTCAGCAAAATTAATTTTCATCTAAAAATGTAAGTTTTCAAGCAAAAATCGAACAGTTACATCGTCAGTTAAAAAAATTAATTTTCAACTAAAAAGAAACGAATTTTTGGGCAAAGAAATTATTTGGTAATCATAATGATGGATTTTAAACAAAAAATATGATTTTTTGACAAAATAGTGGAATTTTCAACTCAAAACCGGAATTTTCAACTAGTTCTTTTTTCAAACAAATAAATGAATTCCTAAAAACAAAATAGAATAGTTAACTTTCTACAAAACAGATAATTTTTCAACGAAAAAAATTATATTTATTTCAAAGAAGATAAATTTTCCACAAAAAATGGAATAGTTGCAGTGAATTTTTAACTAAAATAATGAATCTTCAACTGAAAAAAATTTAATTTTTAACCAAATTCATGAATTTTTAACTGAAAAATAAGTTTTCTACTAGAAATAAAATAGTAACATTTTCAGTTAGTAAAATAGATTTTCAACAAAAAAAAGAAACGAATTTTCAACAAAATAGTTAAATTTTCAACCAAAGAAATAAGTTTTCAACTAATAAAAGAACTCTTCTACCAAAAAAGGACCGATTATCAACAAAAAGTTGAATTTCACTTAAAACAGATAAATTTTTAAGTAAAAATAGAATAGTTACATTTTCAGTAAAAATTTATTTTCAATCAAATTAAAATAAATTTTCAAAGAAATAGTATAATTTTCAAGTAAGAACGATAAATTTCTATCATACAGATAAATTTTCGACAAAAAGTGGAACAGTTACATTTTTAGTTAAAAAAATTAATTCTAAATAAGAAGAAACTAATCTTAAACCAATAAGATAAATTCTTGTCCAATAAGATGAATTTTCTATCCAAATAGATGAATCTATAGCAAAGTACACGAATTTGCAACCAAATATTCGAATTTTTAAAGGAATAAAAAAAAAATTTCAACAATAAAAATAAATTTTCAACCAAAAATGAATTTTCTATCAAAATAGATGAATTTACAACTGAAATGATTAATCATCAGCTAAATAAATGAATTTTTAACTAAGTAGTTCCACTTCCAACTAGGTAGTTGAATTTTCAACTAAAAAATATGAATTTTCAACGAAAAACGTGATATCTGATATTTCAGCCAAAAAGGATTTTAATTTTATACCAAAAATAGTTGAATTAAAGAAAAAAAGATAAATTTTCAAACAAATTGGTTTGAATCCTCAACATAAAAGGATTAATTTTCAAACAAATAGTGGCGATTTTTAACCATAATAATGAAATTAACTTCAACATTAGTTTATCGAAAACTCCCTGACATTCCCTGACTTTCTGGAATTATTTGACCTGTAGCAACTCTGTAATTAAAAAAAAATGTTTATTTCACTCTAGAATGTTTTTGTAAAAATATATGTATTAAGTGTGATATATATTTGTTTAAACAATAAATTCTTTAAATTCTCGTTAATGCTCTATAAATGCTCTGTTCGAGCTTAAATGCTGAGCATATTCTCGAGAGCATTTGCTCAACATAAATTCTTGGGCATTTAAGAACTCTACGAAAGACTTCCGAACAGCGCAGTTCGAAAAAAAATCCAAATTGAAAAACTGAGCGCACCGAAAGCCGATTCCAAAGACTTTCGAACAGCGCAGATCGAAGCGAATTCCGAACCGAAAAACTGGGCGCGCCGAAAGCCGATCCAAAGACTTTCGAACAGCGCTGATCGAAGCGAATTCCGAACCGAAAAACTGAGCGCGCCGAAAGCCGATTCGAAAGACTTTAGCACAGGCCTGATTAAAAAAAAAATCTTCAGTCTTTTTTTTACACACTTTTAATATCAATAATTAAATAAATTATTTTCATCTTAATCTAGGTTTGACATCAGGAATGAGGCCATAAGAGTAAACGTCTAACAAAATGAGTTGCTTCTAAAAAATTTTCAAATTTAATTTTCAGATGATTCTTATTTACACGGATCGTCCGAAAATGAAATTAGTTTTGATGCTCAATTTTATTATAAAAATTGACTACTTGCTCTTTTGTCGAGAATATTTTATAATTGCCTTTGGCTTCTATCACTCAAAATCCTTTTGAAAAAAAAATCACTTGAATTAAAGAATAGAATATTTGGAGAAATTTTTTCAAAAGGATTCGGTGATTACAATCAGTTCTTTTCGTCGTTAATTTACATATTTTTGCAACCGCTCGACATAATTTAAGGCTGGCTGACCAAAAAATACTGTATCTACTGACGAACTCATTATTTAAATTTTTTTTTAAAGAAGGGCTTAAAAGGCCTTTTTTGGACCAAAGTGTCGAAGAGATGTTCTAAACCGACCTTGCAAGCTTTTAATTTAATAACTCTGAACATAAAAGCCGTAATATAATATTATTTACGACTATGGGCGTAATAAAATAATATTTATGGTCATTATAATAATTGTAGCCAATTACTTAATAAGTGCGAATCCTGTTATGTTAATGATTTATAAACTTTAAAAATGATTGAAATTTTAAATTCCTACAGAATTGAAAGTTAATTTTTATCCTAAGGAATGATTCATCGAAGTGATTCATTATGAATGAATCTCGAACTTTTTTTATCCTTCAAAAATATCAGCCTAAACTCTAAAATTTCTGATTCAATTAAAAAAATTTCTTTCTCATTTATTGAGGTATAATTAAAAAAAATTATGTCGATTGATCGCAAAAAAATGTATGCGCATTTTTACAGCAACAACACGCCATTATCTTATGTTAAAAATAACAAGTTAGCTTACAAAACAGCCTCTCGCCGGGGCTCGTCTTCCATATAAATACTAAAAACAACTAAAAAATTTTTTTAAACAATTTAAAATCAAAATACATTTTTCAGACAAATGAGAAATAAACTTGACAACTGATAAAAACTGAAAGAAAAAAGAGGGCTAGATTAAAATAACTTAATATTTTTAAAGTATCGGAAAATTAATTTGTAAAAATAGAATAATTAAAAAATTTAATATTAAATACGAGAATAAAAAGACTGGAACAAAAAGCCCTTTTTCTTCAGTTCGAACAAAATCGTCTTGAGACTTTTAATGATACTGCTCTCGATAAAAAAATACGATAAAAATTAGAGAATCATATTTTTCTATTTTTTTAGGGCAGTCGTGGCTAGTTTGAAACTAAAGGCGCTTTTATTTTCTAAAAAATTCCTATATTCTTGTGACCCCATTGCGAAAGGCCGCAGTGTATGTCACAAGATGCAAAATATAATATATATTTATATATAAAATATAATAATTATCTTGCGCTCTTCTTTAAAAATATACTTTTTCGCCTGAGCGATTGCACGTAGTTGTTTCGACTAGAAACTTTATTTACTAAAACGCTCTCGACTCTAGAAAATGACATTACGAGACCCAAAACAGTAAAATTCGCTGATTTACATTCTGCTCTAAAAAGAAATTATTCTTCAATTTGAAACAAAATTTCATTCAGGGTGGCCGTTTTAATCGAGAAAAAAAAAAGTTTCAGTTTTAGACTGAAAATTTAATAATTTAAAGTAATGAAAACTGAATTGCAAATTAAAACACTCAAAGTAGAACTCTATCCAATTTTTTTTATTAAAGCTTAACAATTTTTTAATTCAGAAATTTTTTATTTGAACACTCAAGAATTTATACGTTTAAAATGGAAGTTTTTATAACTTTTTACTTGAACAATTTAAAAATGAATACCATTAAAATGAAAAATGTTTAATTTCAAACTTTTATAAATTGAACAGTCCAAAGATTTCTGGTTAAAAAATATAAATCTAGGCTATTTTTAATGCTCTTAATTAAAGAATGGATCAATGTAAATTTTCAAAATTTTATCATTTCAACAAATTTTAAGTTTGAAACACTAAAAATTGAGTCATTCAAAGTTTAATTTTAATCGAACATTTTTCAAATTTTAAGTTACATTATTTTCATTTTCGGCCATTTCAAATTAATAAAAAATCTACATTTTGTTTCAAATTCTTTGCAACATTTTCAAATTTTAAATTATTTTTGACATGCTTTCAAAACTTTACAATACCTCTTAAAATGTTTTAAATTTTTTTTCAAAATAAAAAATCTGCAAAATTAATGAAATTGCCTTAAAATCTTCCAGAAACTTTTTTTTTACAATTTTATAAATCTTTTTAAATATTCTCCTAAAATTCATTTTTCAAAATAAAAGTTGAAACCTTTAGAAACCTTAAAAAGCTTCAAAATCTTGTTACGAAAAATCCACATTTTGTTTTGAATTTTTCGAAATCTTTTCAAATTTTAAATTATTTTTGAAATTTCGTCAAACCTTTGAAATATCTTTTGAAATTATTAGAATTTTTCAATTTTTTTTTAATCCTGCAAAATTAAAGAAATGGCCTTGAAATCTTCCAGATATTTTTGGAAATCTTTTTAATTGTTCTCTTAAAATTAATTTATCAAAATAAAATTAAAAATTTTATTTCGGTATCTTCTAAAATCTACATTATATTTTTAAATCGGTTTTTAATTTTGTCAAAACTTTTAAATATCTGTTAAAATGATTCGAACTTTTCCTACAATTTTTTAAAAATTCCAGTAGATTAAAAAAAATGCCTTAAAATCTTTCAGAATCTTTTTTTAATTTTGGAAATCTTTAACTGTTTTCTTGAAATTTATTTATGAAAATAAAAAAAGTTTAAATTTCCCAGGAATCTTAAAAATTTTTGTTGTTTCTCTTGAGACCTTTCAGGATCCCGAAAAAGCTTCAAAATTTTATTTCGATATCTTCTAAAATCTACATTTTATTTTGAAATCTTTTCAAATTTTGAATTATTTTTAAATTTTGTCGAAATTTTTAAAGTTCTGTTAAAATGATTGGAACTTTTCCTACATTTTTTTTTTAATTCTAGTAGATTAAAAAAAATGCCTTAAAATCTTTCAGAATCTTTTTTTAATTTTGGAAATCTTTAATTATTCTCTTAAAATTAATTTTTCAAACAAAAAATTTCAAATCTCTATGCAACATTTTCAAATTTTAAATTATTTTTGACATGTTTTCAAAACTTTACAATACCTCTTAAAATGTTTTGAATTTTTTTCAAATTAAAAAAAAATCTGAAAAATTAATGAAATTGCCTTAAAATCTTCCAGAAACTTATTTTTACAATTTTAGAAATCTTTTTAAATATTCCCTTAAAATTCAATTGTCAAAAGAAAAGTTGAAACCCTTAAGGAACCTTAAAAAGCTTCAAAATCTTGTTTCGAAATCTTGAAAAATCTACATTTTGTTTTTAATTTTTTGAAATCTTTATAAATTTTAAATTATTTTTCAAATTTCGCCAAACTTTGAAATATCTTTTAAAACGACTAGAATTTTTCAATTTTTGTAATCCTGCAAAATTAAAGAAATGGCCTTGAAATTTTCCAGATATTTTTGGAAATCTTTTTAATTGTTCTCTTACAATTAATTTATCAAAATAAAATTGAAAATTTTATTTCGATATCTTCTAAAATCTACATTTTATTTTGAAATCTTTTTAAATTTTTAATTATTTTTAAATTTTGTCGAAATTTTTAAAGATCTGTTAAAATGATTCGAACTTTTTCTACATTTTTTTTAAATTCTAATAGATTACAAAAATTGCTTTAAAATCTTTCAGAATCTTTTTTTAATTTTGGAAATCTTTAATTATTCTCTTAAAATTCATTTTCCAAAATGAAAAATCATTTTAAATTTCCCAACAATCTTAAGAAATTTTTTTTGATTTTTTTTTCGAACCTTTCAAGATACTTAAAAATACACCAAATTTTATTTCGTAATCTTCAAAAAAAAATGCACTTTGTTAAAAAAATGTTCGATCTTTTCAAATTTTATATTATTTTTTTAATTTTATCAGAACTTTTAAATATCTTATTAAATGATTCGAATCTTTCCTAAATTAAAAAAATACCCTATAAAATAAAAAAAATTGTCTTAAAATCTTACATATTCTTTTTTGGCAATTTTGGAAATCTTTTGAAATTTAAATTAAAAATAAAATCTCTTAAAATTAATGTTTTAAAGTAAAAAATACTTTCAAGTTTCCTAGGAATCTTGAGGACATTTTTTTCCCTTTCAACTTTTCAAAATTTTTAAGAAGCTTCCAAAATGTTCAAGTTTCAAATTATTTTTGAATCTGTTCAAAACTTCGAAATATCTCTTAAACTTACTCGAATTTTTTTCTAAATTATTAAATCAGAATAAAAAAAATTAATAATAATAACAAAATAATCAAATTTCAACACTTTCATTTACAAATTAATTTTTTTTTTTTAAACGGAACAATTAAAATTGTCAAATATTGCTAATTATTAAAAATTGTTCTTTTTTTAATTAAAAAGTTTCAAGTTCGATCTTCAACGTTAAAATCTGTAAATTGTTTAATTCCGAACAGATTCAGAATCGTTTTGTAAAATCAATTATTGATTAATTTTTAACACTCGAACTAGAGTTCAATTTTTAAATTAATTAAATAATTTATATTTAATGTTGATTAACTTAAAATTTTGTTTATCAAACATTTTCAATTTCTTCCTCAAATTTGAAAATGTGCACTACGTAAACTCAATGATTTAATATTTGAAATATTTAACGATTGAACATAACATTTAAAAAATTTTGCAATCAAACTTAATTGAAATTGTGTTATATCACGTGACCTGTAATTTTTTATAATTCAAATAATTAAATAGGTTTTTATTCTAAAAATGTATGAAATTCTTGACCATAAAAATAAATGTCTTTTCCCGGTTTCCCGATCGAGCGACCACCCTGTTCATTTTAATATTCTAATTTAATTTTTATTTTAATATTATTATAATTTTAATATTATTTTACAGGTAGAAAAAGAATATAATTTTTTATAAAAAAAGTGATCAGATTTTTATTAAAGTAAAGAAATTACTTTGTAAAGAATAACTTAATTCAAAATATCATTTTTGGAATTAATAATCTTGTATGAATTAAAATTGCTTAAATAAAAAAAAAAAAAATCATTTTTGGAAATTTAAAGTTCCTTTGGGATTCTAATTTTGAGCAGAGCGTAGAAAAGCAGAATTATATTTCACCCGGAGACTTCTCCGGGATAACTGCTAAAGCTCTTTGGAGTGGCAGAGAAGTTATCTTGCTTTGGATCCGAAATTAGCGCAGCGGGGGTTATTTTTAAGTCAATGCACTTTCACCATACGGGATTATTCCCTCGAGTTTTTATTTTCTCGATTACGTACAGGAAAACGACGACAGTTCCTGCTTTCGAAAATGGAAAAAAGCTCCGTCGTGATTAACATTTCCGGTACTGAAAATACAAACTTACATTTTTTATAACCCTAGCTTTGAATCTTTTCATCTTATAAATTTAAGATTTTTTTACATTACGGAGAGAGGATGTACTCTTCTGTCAATTGCCAAATTAATTTCAAAAAATGTTTAAATTTAGTCGATATCAAATTTAGACTGAATTTGAAATAGAAACTCAGAAAAATATTATTTGGCTCGCAAAGAAAGTTCTTTTGATTCAAATAATTGGTTTTTTTTGGCGGCTGACAATTTTTCTTTAACTTAATTTTTCTCAGTTTTTCAGATTTTCTTCAGTTTGAAGTTATTTTGGTTGAACGGACAAAATTATGTTAAAGAAAACGTTTCTTTCATTAAAAAAAAAAAAAATTTTTTCTGAGTGGATAATAGTTTAAAATTAATGACAGTGACAAAAAGTATCATTCTCTGTATTTGAAACGAAAATCCCTGGTGGAAAATTTTTTACAGAAATGTGAAAAAAACTCAAACCATTTTTACAGGAATCTAAAAATAAACCAATAAATTACAACCAAAATTACAGGAAAGTACAACTTTTTTCTGTTATTCAGACGAATTTTGTACTTTTTTGTATATTGATGTATTTTATTATAGCTTTAATTTCATAAAAGAATTTACAGGAATTTACAAGTTTTAAACCCAAAAAGTTGTTCTTTTTCGACTGCAAATAAAAATTGAACAATTGAAAAAGAATTGAAAACGGCAATTTAAATTAAAATATTCGAACTCTTGAAGATCAAATTTTTTTAAATTTAAAGTTATACAAAATTAACTGCAAATTAAAACATTCAAATTGGAATATTTTTTAATTTAAAACTTTAAAAATTAAAGCTTCAAACTTTTTTAATTCAAGTGCTTAATAATTGACGCGTATGAATTGCAAAATAAAAATTTGTTCAACTTTTGTAATTATAAAGTTCAAAGATTTAAAAAAATTGAAATAAACGCTATTATTTTCACTGCTATAAATTAAAGAATGAATAAAAAATTTAAAATTTAAAAAATTAAATCATTTGGAATCAATTTAAGCTAGAAACATTAATGTATACATCAAAATTTGTCTAGAAATCTTTTTAAATATTCTCTTAAGAATTGGTTTAAAGAAAATCATTTAGAAATTTTCCAAGAATTTAATGGAAAATTTGTTATCTTAGAACTCGAATTTTTCCTAAAATTTTTCGAAAATCCTGCAAGATTAAAAAAAGTGTTTTAAAATCTTCCAGATTCTTTTTTTAAACTTTTGGAAATCTTTCTAAATATTCTTTTTAAATTAATTTTCCAACAAAAAAGTCATTTTTAGTTTTTCTAGGAATTTTGATTTAAAAATTTTTATTGTTTTGAAACTTTAAAAATTCTTAAAAGGCTTCTAAATTTTTCATCCGAAATCTTAAAAATCTACAATTTAAAAAAAAAATTTTTGAAATCTTTTCAAGTTTTAAATTATTCTAGAATCTTTTGGAAACTTCTAAATCATATCTTAAATTTCCTCGAATTTTTTCCAAATTAATAATCGTTCAATTGTTTTTTTTAATCCAAATTTGTTCTTTTTTCACATTTTTTCTGACATTCATTTTTAAAAATAAAAAATCATTTTTAGTTTTATTAGGAATTTTGATAAAAAAAATGTTATTCTTTTAAAACCTTTAGAAATTCTTAAAAGGCTTCTAAATTTTTTTTTTCGAAATCTTCAAAAATCGACATAGTATTTTTAATGTTTTGAAATCATTTCAAGCTTGAAATTATTTTGAAATCTTTTCAAAGCTTGTAAATATACCTTATATATCCTCGATTTTTTTCCAAATTAATAAATGTTCAATTGTTGTTTATTATTTAAATCATCATTCTAAATTTTCTTAATCTTGAGAAATTTTTTTAATTTTCTTTTTTCTGAAATCTTGTATTTTTTGTAAATAATTTTATTTTATTTTTCTACAATAATTTACGTACAATTAAAAGTTTTTTTGTATGAATTCAAGCACCCGAATTAAAAAAATGTAAAATCCTGTAGTTTTCTGTAATACCTTGTAGATTTTTACAACAAAGTAAAAAATATTAATAAAATGTTATACAAATTATTTAATTGTATTTTTTTTTAATTTTGTACATTTTTTTAACAAAGAAGTACATGTTTGAACAAAAAATTAGAGTTGTGGAAATGTTGTACATTCTTGTAAAAATTTTTTCCACCAGGGATGATATGTTGCTTGGAGAAATTGGGCGTCTAACGTATTTACAATTTCTTTTTTTACCTAGCCGCGTAGAGAAATCAGGCGCGCTATAACCAGAAAATATTTTTACCCTGGATATCTTTTCTTGAATTAGACTTTCGAAAGCTTCTTTTAGAGGATTCGGAAATATTCCACTCCAAAGAACGATTCAAAAGACTTTTTCAAAAAAATTTCACTGTGATTATAATAACACTAAAAAGAAAAATGATTTGTTTATGAATTTAAAAAATTTAAATATCAGAGAATGTTAACAGATTATAAAATATATTTTAAACTGTATAAACGTAATATCCAATTTATTATTAAAATCACAGTGAAATTTTTTTCACCAGAATGAGGTATGAGATCTGCAGCGTGATCTGGCCCCTTCTATTTTTTTCGCGAAAATAATACTTTCTCAATAATTGCCTTAAAAACGACGAGTGAAATAAAAAAGGCCAAATTCGGAAATCAAGAAGCGAATTTTTTTAAATTAAAATTGACTCCTAGGATAACATCGTCGATTTCAGAAGAAAACGCAGGGTGGCTGTTTCAATCGAGGACAAAAATTGCCGGGGTTTTTTCCGGTACGTAAAAAAATTACACGGTCATTGAAATTGAAAAATTCGAACTCTTAAAGTTGAAAATTTGTCATTTTAAGTCATCAAAACTGAATTGCAAATTTAAGCACTCGAAGTGGAACTATTTTGAATTTTTAAAATTAAAGTTTAGAAAATTTTTAATTCAGAAATTTTCTTTTAAAACGCACAATAATTTACACGTATGAAATGGAATTTTTAATACACTTTAATTGAATAATTTTCAATTAAATGCCGTTAAATTGCAAAATATTTTTTTTAACTTTTATAAATTGAACAGTGCAAAGATTTCTGATTAAAAAATACTTAATTATTTTCAATGTTTATAAATTGTCAAAATTATATAATTTTAAGCATTTTTAAGTTAGAAACAATAATATAACGATTAGAATTTTTTAAAGTTGAATTATTTTTATTTGTTCAAAATTAATAATTGTTCAATTGTTATTAATACATCAAAATTCAACACTTTCGCTCACAGTTTGAAAATAGAAAAATTAAAATTGTAATGTTTAAAGTTTCAATTAAGTACTCTGAAATTTTCAAGGATTTCTATTTAATTTTGAATTGATTCATTAGTGCTAATTTTGCATTAACAGTCAAATATTGCTATGTAATAAAAAATTGTTCTTTTTTTAAATTAAAAAATTTCAAATTGAATGGGTTTAAAATGAAATATTTTCGACTGAAACAATATTTTAATAGGATTTGAAACTGAATAAAAGCATTTAATTATAAATATATTAATTTGAAATTATTTCGAAACTGAAAATAATTTATAAAGTTTCAATTAGACGTTTAAATTTGTTTAACTACTAAGACTTTTGAATTGAAAAAGTTCAATTTTTAACGTTAAAATCTGTAAATTGTTTAATTTTGAACAGGCTAAAAATCGTTTTTTATAATAAATTATTATTCAATTTTTAGTACTCGAACTTCAACTTTAAAAATAATTAACTAATTTATATTTACAGTTGACCAACTTCAAAAGTTTTTAATTTTTAATTGTTTAAGTGTTAAAAACTGAATTTTTAAATTCTTTAAATTGAAAATTCAGACCTAAAATGTAAAATTATTCAAGTAAAATATTTTTTAGAATCAGGCATTGTAAATTGAATGGTTTCGTGATTGAAAAATTTCACAATTGAACTTAAAATTGAAATCGACTTTATTTTTAACTGAATTATATCACGAGAGATGAAATTTGTGATATTTCAAGAGATTGGGTCTTCCAAAAAATTTTTATTTAATAATTTTGAGATCTTACTAACCAAACTGGACAAATAAACACCAAAGGCTTTTGATATTGAACAATTCATTAATTTTTATTATAAATTGTTCAGAATTTATTTAATTTGATTTGTCTCAATTAAAAATTTTCTTCATTTTTTGGTAATTTAACTTTAATGTAATTTCAATTTGAAAGTATCGATTTCAAATAGTAAAATTTTGAAGGAATTAAATTTTAAATAGTTGAATTTTGATTGCGTTTAATATTATTTAATAATTTCAGATTAAAACTTTCAAAATTGGACAATTTTAATTTGAGGTTTAAAGTTAGAAATTTCTGAATTGAATAAGTTAAAAAAAAAGATGTAATTCAAACATTTATATCAACAATAATCTGAATTAAGTCTTTAAAAAAATTTACTGTAATTCTCCGGTTTAAAAAAATCCCGGTTTCTCGAAACCAGCAGCCACCCTGGAAACGTAAAAGATCTAAAATTACAAACTAAAATTGCTTATTCAATTATTTGATTTCTTCTTAAGTACTTATCCTCGTCAAGGTTTTTGACAGGGATCAATGAAGAAAAATTGAAATGTTTCCCGTAAACAAGGGCTAAGCGCGATATTACTTCTTCTGGGTTTTGAAAATAAAGTTTTTCAAATTTATTGTTTAACGTTTATTGCAAGCTTCTATATTTTTTTCCTAAAATAAGCAAATATTGCATTCGGAAATGCAGAATTAAGGGTGCGCCGCTTAATCCCAGTTTACGGTAACAAATTCCGGAAGAGATTCAATACAGTAGAAAAGTAGACTCTCACAAAGCGCCCGGTGCTCGGGACCGAGGTCCTCACTGAGTGCCCGCTTGGTTGAAGCCACGCCCCTTAGGCTTGGCGGGAAATATCTCCGAGGCGCATTGGCGGATTAAGTATCGTCTCGCGCACGCGCACCTAATTCCACACTCGAGGCGCCTACTGAATTTGGAAGAAATGGAAGGCGGAGGTACTTGGTGAGAAAAGGCGCTTTGTGAGAAAGGCGCTTTGTGAGAATCCACTGTACATAAAAATCTGAATCTAAGAAGCTTTTCAATAATTCTAAACGGAATCTTGATTAAATTCAGTTTTTAATTATTGCTTTTCCAGTCTATTCGACGAATCTGGGAAGGATTTCAGTATCTTGGCTTCCTGCGATTGCTGATGATTCGATGAAGCTTGGCTTTAACCTGCCTTTGTGAATTAAATTTGAAAATTATAATAATATATATTTATGTTATATATCACTTCACTTTCGATCCTTGCTAAGGTCCGAAGGTAAATCAGAATTCGGAGTACACGTGAGGGAACGTGGTGGAGACAATGATTTCGATGTGACCGGTAAAGAGAGTCCGGCGGCAGTCATTGCTACGTTTAGAGGAATCGTGATGAATGGGTGATTGGCTTGTGCAGAATTTACAGATGATGTCCCTGCAACAAAATGACGATTATAAATTAGCCGATTTGTAAATAGGAATTTTGCATTGTGACACTAACTGGCTTTCACGTTGTAGGAAATTGCAAAATACGAAGCATTGGACTTTCTTAGCATCAATATGAGATTACATTATTTCCGAAGAGGAATGCAGAATTTTTATCTAAAGTATTAGCAGGGGTCACCGTATAGTCCTTAAATGCCTAAGGATTTGTATTGTGCAAATCGATACCTGCATGTTAAAAAATCACTCTTGGAGTGATCGTCTAAAACGACCACTCTGGCGTTGGTCGTCTAAAAGTACCACTCCGTTTTTTGAGTTGGCCCCTCGTTTTAGTACGCATACTTACTTAATATATTATTTTAAAGTATTTTGAATTCGCGGATTTCAAGGAATTTAAGAAATTCACAGATCACGGAATTCAATGAATTCACAGAATTCAAGGAATTTATAGAATTAAAGTAAGTCTCGGAATTCAAGAAAGTAACGGAATTCGATGAACTCAAGGAATTCAAGGAATTTGAAGAATTCACAGAATTCCAGGAATTCACGAAATTCAAGGAATTCACGGAAATCAAAGAAGTTACGGAATTCAAGAAATTTACGGAATTCTAAGAATTATAGCAATTCACGGAATTCACAGAATTTACAGAATTTACGGAATTCAAGGAATTCACGAAATTCAAGGAATGCACAGAATTCAAGGAATTCACGGAATTCAAGAAATAAACGAAATTCGAGGAATTCAAGGAATTCACAG